>JACEFZ010002478.1:0-37500 GCA_014155875.1 Cepaea nemoralis | reverse complement strand
CCTGTGTTCTAAATGTTCAACCACTGATCGTCTTGTCTAGCAATTTTTCCAGTAATCTGGCGTCTCGACCCTCAATCCCTACTAATTCCCATCAGTGCCGGACTTTGTCTAAATATATAGGCTGCCAGAACTAAAAAGTCATTAACATTTGTAAGATTAATTCATTCAGTAGTATGTACTTTGCAGTACTTCGTTCCCATAACAACCGTCTGGAAAACGTCTCGGTCATAAGTAAGATGTACTGCGCCCGATACACCGATCTGGAGATCATCTGCCACATCCTGCACCAATCTTCTCTGTGACCTTTCTCTTCATCTTTTCCTATGCAGCCCCCTCCCCGCCTTGGTAACACCGTCGGGATTATCTCTGTCATCACGATTACTAGTAATGACCCTTGCATCACAGTCTTCTCCAGTGTTATCTGATCTGCTTGGTCTGTGGCTCTCACCACCAGATCCCTTTTTAATGTTTTCTTTCAAGGTTGTTAGGTTTCTTTGGCAAGTTTTGCAGTACGTAGTTTGCCGTTGTTTTCCTCTGGGCAGTGGCTGTTGCCATATAGCACTTCAGAAGAAGTGATAGAATTATAATGGAGAAAGAATATGTAGAGTAATCTCGAAGCAATTGATAGGAAAAGTCGCCAAGTGACGTGAGAAGGTAGAAAACGTCACAGCGTAATAGCTTTAGCAACCTAGGAGTTGAACTTGGGCTGGCAGCACAGAAGGCGGTATGAAACTATCAAGGAGAAGATATTGTCAACAATCCTTCAGGAGATGGCAGTGGTAGCTGAGAAACACTTGGTAGAAGAGCTAGACCATTAAGGCATTACTCCTTTCAGTCAGGACAAACAGCTGGCCATGAGTGTGTGAACCAGGACTCGGCGAGAATTGCCGAGGTGACAGAGCGGTCAACTGACAGGAGACATTGTAACCGACACTAGGCGGTGAGGCATTGTCTTGGGATTTGAACGTACATGTTCAGCGGTGTGATTATGCTTATTTCTACGATACCGGCCCTCCCGGCAGTACGGGAACGGTACCACCATTATTATTATTATTATTATTATTATTATTATTATTATTATTATTATTATTATTATTATTGATTGATATTATCACAAGCTGTTCGACGGAAATAAATATTGAAGTACCAGACATGTCAGCCGGCGTCTAGTCGTCGATGTTCGTTGGACCTTGCTTCCGTATTCTGTTCATTTGGTTTACCTTGACAGCGAGCTGCAGAGGATTATTATTATTATTATTATTATTATTATTATTATTATTATTATTATTATTATTATTATGTTGGTCAATCACCATTTGGCAGCTGTACTAGTCGGTGGCCATAGCCATTGTCTGTACCGATGAGATAATCTACCTTTCGCAGCAGACCATAACCGACAATAATCTATCGGCTGCTCTCACACTCCATCCACCACATGCTTCAATGGCTTCATGTAACTCTGATTTGGTGGGGGGGGGGGGGGGGTAAACGGGTACTCCTCCGCCTTGCTCATGGGTGTCCCGTAGACTGATGGAGGAACATTTGTAACATAATGTCTGATATTTTACTTAGAGGCCCAAGCGGCGACACTGGCCGGCCCGCCAGCACCCTCCCTGTCCCCAGTGGCCGTAACCTTCTTTAGAGTCAATCGCCTCATTGTGAGAGACTTCTCCGTAGTGAAATAGTTAGGCCGCCTGCCTTGCTGGAGCAACGGAGTTCGTGTACTTGATTTGACGGCGCCGGCAGACCAGCGCTGCGGAAAGCGGTCCTGCTATATCGGATAAACACCCGGTGCTATTAAGTCAATCCTCTTGCCTTGCTATTCTTTTAAAAAAAAATAGAAAAGATATGCCTTCCGGGTAATAATCTGTCATTGTGAATTGGCCTCTCGCAGTGCTGACTGCCCTAGCCAAGTTGACAGTGAATTGGCTCCTCGCAGTGCTGCCTGCCCTAGCCAAGTTGACAGTGAATTGGCTCCTCGCAGTGCTCCCTGCCCAGCCAAGCTGACAGTGAATTGGCCTATCGCAGTGCTGCCTGCCCTAGCCAAGTTTACAGTCAACTGCACTGGTATTAGTATTGTCATGAGCACGGTCGGACGCGAGTTCGGCGTCAGGGCTCATCGCTTGCCAAAGTGGTGGAAAGATTGATCACCTATTCCTCTTTATCAGACTATAAAATGGAAGGAGTTATCGTTTAACAAGAACCATAGCAGGAAACTGCTCAGGGACCAAAAAACAAAACAAAAAACGTTTAGTTTTTCATACCTATTCGTGATATAGCAATAGCAGGGAAAATGCTTACGAGAGTTGGTACATTTAAATACCTAGGAGCAAGTATAACTCCAGATGGAAGCTGCATGACGGAGAGTGAAAGCAGAATATTAGTTGCATGTCCTTTACAGGACGTAGCAGTCAACCCCAGAAATTGTTGGCTGTTTGTGATTCCTAGGCACGTTTACGTTCAGTAGTTTGCCATGGAGTTATGAACGACCGGCACCCATACCATTTCATAAAAAACCAACAGCTGTGTTTCGAACGCGGGTATGCGTGATTACGAACTGCGTCCATAAAACCTTAGCCATGGAGCCGATAAGAGCAGAAAGGTCAAACAAAAGCTGCATTTCAGAAAATAAAAAGTATCGTATTCTGTAAGTCACTCTTACTGAATGTAAGAGAGTTCTGAAATGTTATATATAGAACCTGTTTTGCTGTATGGGAACATACTTTTATCAATTGATGAGAAGAGATGTTTTGGAAAACATCCTGACAACTGAAAAGATCAGTGAGAAAAGTCGCGGGTGCAAGTCGAAAGAAATGATGCTCGGTGGCTTAAGACGATGGCGTGGAGGGATATCATCAATGTTGGTAGAGAACGTTAATCCAAGGATCGAGATCTGTGGAGAGACATGAACGCCTGCGCCAGTTGAAAAGGGCACGTGATGGTGATGATGAATCGTTCATGGGATTCTAAGTATTATACTAAGAGAACACATACAAATTATTATTATTTTACTAATAGTAATTATTAGTATTACCACTACTACTTTTCCTTACATTACTCATCCTACAAACAGTTCTCATAACTTCCGGTTTTAACAAGATATAATCCCATATTTAAATCAACCTAAATTGAAACTGTTGACAGTTGCATTAACATTTAGCAACTAAACACGTTACTATCTGCACATTAAAACACTATCTTACAATACTAAATGTTTATATTGAATATTATATCGCGTATGAATTCATTGTAATGGGACGTAAACTCTACCCGCCCATGATGGCGAACTGTTGGTGTATTGTACGGAAATGAGATTTTACTAGGGAAAATTTGGCAACGACGATTTTATAAATCATGCTCAGCGGATATCTGGTGATTTTTAGCTATATAAATGTCTCAGTCACTTGTTTAATTCATTGGACGTGAGTTTTGTTAAGCTTACTATGCCAAAATACGGTTGAACCGTGTCGAAAGTGAAGTAAGATGTTTTTGATTTGTACAGTTGAGTACGGCAGATCTCTCTCTCTCTCAACTGAACTGACTGACTGACTACTCAACTAACTGCGAGGGCCTAGCCAACGTTGCAATCTTAAACTTATCTTTTAAGTTAATGATAATGTTTTTGAGGTTTTGTTCACCGTACAATGTCGAGAGGCGGGAGGTTAAGAATAAGATTTATTAAGACTTTCTGTTGATGATTTGTGATTAGATGAAACCTGTATTCTGTATTATTTACTTTAGTCAGATGCTGTTAATTGAGTATAAAATTAATATTGATGAGTTTTGACACCCGGCGTTCTGTCATTATTCCCGCATAGAGACTGTTGATACATTTGTGATATACTGTAAATCCATATGAGTAAAATCATAGAGGATTTTGGTTTGAACATAGTCTTTAGGTCATAGTGTTCTCTTTTGAGCTAGAAATATATAATAATAATATTTTTAGATTTCATTTCCATCCTAAGGGAGCAATGGACAAGGTAACAGCAAAGGGACAAGGTTAACAGTTAACATCAGGGATAACTAATATGACCGAACAACATCTCCACAGCAGGGGACAGACACCCGGAGTCATGACCTGGGCGGGACCAACCCCAGAGAGTGTTAAGAAATTGATGCTTGGGGAAGGGAGTGGCTTCTGATGATCTGAAGCCCCCTGCCGTGTTTGCTCCGCGTCAAAGTTCTTACAATGATTAGGATTAGGTTTTTACTTTTTTATGCTAGCTCTTTATTTTAGTGTGGCGTCGTCATAGCTTTCCTTATTCATCCTTTTAAAAATACAAATAACTTATAATGTAAGTGACCTTTTCATGGACAGTCCAAAGAAGTTTCTGTTTATAATATCGAAGTGATTATTTTAGTGCGCTGCATATAACGCCTCCCATAGCTCAGTGTTATTCGCACTTGCAGCTGGTCATGTGACCGTCAAAAATGGTCAAAAGGAGCGTTCTTTTCAAGTTTTGTGTTAGGGTTAGGGTTAGGAACTGCATACAGAACTAAATATATAAAAGATTTAAATTTTCAATGGGAGCCACACTTAAATCTCGCGGCTGTGAATAACGCTCAGTATTATTCGCAGCATGCTGCGAATAACGCCTCCCTTATAATATTTAATAGCTTTAATGAGTCGCAGAAATTACTGGAGTAGGGCAGAAAATAATTATAACTATATAACTGTAATGATATAATGGGTCAGGAATGCATAACTGATAAGCTTTCAGCCCCAGAAAATATTCTGTAGCAGATGCTCAAAGAGCATGGGATAACTGCTGTGAAAGATTACAAATAGATTACTCTTAAAGTAGGATACATAAGTACACCTTGTAGAAAACTGACACATACTGAGACATAGAGAAAGCCAGGTTTCTTTAGTCACTAAAGTTTAGTGTAAGTATACTTTGACCCAACTTAATAATAAGACAGACAACTTATTATGTTATGTTTGGGATTCACGGGGAAGAGCAGCTGACACATCTCATGTTTCTTGGGACAGAAAGAGTTAACGCTTGAGAAACAACCACTAAGTGTTTTGGAATTTAGTCAACTGGAGGGAAAGTAAACTGAACGGTGCTAACTTAGTCACCTTAATTAATAATCAAGTGGTTAGTTTCTTGATAAAGTGGTAATGTTACTGTAAACAGAGCACAAATTAATACAGAATCACCATGTTTAAAGTTGATTGATATTGACTTTAAGTAAGAAAAGTAGAAAATCATTTTTTATTACACTAATATTAACAAGTAACATTTCACACAAAGCCCAGTCTTTATACTCATGGTTGGACTTAAGTGTTGACTTTTAGTCCTTGACTCTTGACCTGGGGAAGTAAATTAAAGCATCTCTGAAGCTTGAGTGGGTTCCTGATGGTGGGGAATGCTGATAATCATCATCATCAAGTGCCGTGCCGGCTGGCGTAGGCGTTCATGGCTCTCCATAGATCTCGGTCTTTGGTTTTCTGGATCAACTCTGGTGCTGATATTCCTCCATGCCACCGTCTCAATCCATCCAGCATCACTTCTCTTGGTCTACCTCTGCCTCTCTTCCCCTCGATCTTTCCAGTTGTTACGATGTTCTCCAATGCCTCTCTTCTCATCACGTGACCGAAAAAAGATGTTTGTCTCTGTCTTATTGTTGTATATAATGTTCTAGTTTCATTAGCCTGTTTCAGGCACTCGTCGTTAGTTACTCTGGCAGTCCAAGGCATTCGCAACATTCGTCTCAGGAACCACATCTCTGTTGCTTCTAATTTCTTCTTAATTTGTTCATTTACGTTCCAAGATTCACTGCCATACAGCAAAACTGGTTCTACATAGCATTTCAGCACTCTCTTTCTTACATTCAGTGATAGTGACTTATTGCATAAGATACTCTTCATTTTCTGAAAAGCGGCTTTTGCCTGCCCTATTCTACTCCTAATCTCTGTTGTACATCTTCCATCTGATGTTATAAATGCCCCTAGGTATCTAAAATTATCAACTTGGTTAAGGATTTTCCCTTCTATTTCTATGTCACATTTTGGTGTCACCATTTTCTTTGATATTACCATTGTTACTGTTTTCTTGATATTCAAGGAGAGTCCTTTCCTTGCACTCTCTGTTACTACAACGTCTAATAATTGTTGTAGGTCTGTTGAATTATCCGCCACCAATACTGTGTCATCTGCATAGCGTATATTATTTATATTATAACCTCCAACTAGTATTCCTGGCATCTCTTTGATCACTCTCATTATTACTTCGCCATACACGGAGAAAAGATCTGGTGACAAGACACACCCTTGTCATACTCCTAGCTTTATCTGTTCGTAACTACCCTCTTTATTTCCCATTTTAATTGCTGCTACTTGGTTCCAGTAAACATTCTTTATTATTCTTAAATCTTTTCCATCAATGTTGATATCTTCCAACATTTTAATCAGTTCATCAGTGTTTTACTTTATCAAATGCCTTAGTATAATCTATGAAGCACAAATATATGTCTCTCTGTTTCTCTATTGACCTTTCTATTAGTGTCCGTAATGTATAAATTGCATTGTTTGTGCCCTTTCCTTCCACAAATCCATACTGTTCTTCACTAATTTCCATTTTTATTTTCTTTTTGATTCTTCTCATTATGATTCTGAGTAGAAGCTTAGTGATATGGTTTATAAGGTTAATTGTACGAAAATCTTCACAATCAATTGCTCCTGGTCTTTTTGGTATAGCTATAAATAAAGATTTCAGCATATCACTGGGTAAATATCCACTGCTGTAAATATCATTCAACATTTTGGTTAATATATCTACTCCAAATTCTCCCAATACTTCTAATTCTTCTATTGTGATTTCATCTGGCCCAGCTGTTTTTCCTTTCTTCATACGTTTCATAGCGTCAGCGACTTCTTCTTTCAGAATAGGTGGACCTTCTAAGTTACTATCTTCTGTTAATTCTCCCCTTTCTCCTTCATATAATTCTCTTATATACTCATTCCACCTCTTCATTATAGCATCTTCCTCTAATATTATCTTTCCTGTTTTTGATTTCAAACACCCTGTATTTATTCTTATTTTTCTTCCTGTAAGCTCACTGATTTGTCTGTGCATATTTTTTGTATCTTTAATGGAATTTAATTCAATTTTTTTGCATTGCTCATTTAACCAACTTTCTTTAGCCTTCCCACATTTATCTTTTATTTCTTTATTTATCTTAGCGTATTCTTGTTTGTCATTTTTACTCTGTTTTCTTTTGTCCATCAGTTTTAAGATATCTTCATTCATCCATTTTTTCTTAGCTATTTTGCCTCTCTCCGGTAATACTTCTTTGCTAGTTTGATGAATGGAGTCCCTTAACATTTCCCATTGTTCATCTATACTCTGTATTTTAGTTATTGCATTGTACCTATTTTTCACAGTCACTCTGTATTGTTCTTGCATTTCTTTATCTATTTTCAGAACCTCTTTATTAAGTCTCATGTTCTTAACCATTTTTTTCCCTCTCTTTAATCTTACTTTTATTTGTCCACATAGTGCTACATGATCACTATTACAGTCAGCACCAGGCATTGTCTTTACATTAATTAAAGCGTTTCTAAATCTTTTATTAATTAGTATGTAGTCAATTTGATTGTGTATTTTCTTATCAGGGCTTATCCATTTGTACAGTCGTCTTTTATGGTGTTTAAACCATGGTTTCCAATTATCATCTCATTGATATTTGCCCATTCTATTAGCTTTTCCCCTCTTTCATTTCTTGTACCTAAACCATAATTCCCCACTACATCCTCCATTTTCCCCTTTCCTACTTTTGCATTAAAATCACCAAGTATTATTTTTATTTCTTGTGATCCAATTTGAGCCATCGCCATTTCTATTTCGTCGTAAAAGTGTTGTATTTCTTCATCACTACTGCTTGCTGTTGGTGCATATACTTGTATAATATTTATGTCTATTGGTTTGCCTTTGATTTTTACCATAATAACTCTATCTGAGATACACCAGTATCCATTAATTGACTTGGCTGTTTTTTCGTCTAATATTATTCCTACACCTTTTTCATGTGTATCCCCTCCAGAATAAATTATTGTGTGATTGTCAGCTATAATTTTGCCCGATCCCTTCCATCTCATCTCACTAACGCCTAGTATATTCATTTTCATGCTATCCATCTCTCCTAGAACATTGGTCAACTTTCCTAGCTCATTTAATGTCCTAACATTCCATGTTCCTACTCTAAATTTATTTATTTTAGTTATGATTTTGCCATCAGTAGCTGGATGACGGTCTGGTGTCACCTGTGGCTCATGACTGTCCCTACCGGACGAGGATGCCCTAAGACAGCCATTAACGTCCTTCACTAACTTTGATTTATGTTTTGCCATGAAGTCTTGGGAAGATAATGTGGTGGTTTCCCCTTGCCTTCCACATCCACATGGTGGTCTTTTACCTCTGCCTTTGACAGCCATTTCCGACTGTAAGGACAAGTGAGTGCCCTGCTCTGCTCAGCTGCAGAGTTGTCCACTTATTCCGGTGGATACTCGGTCCCCAAAGCTGTGTTAGCCACACCGTAGTGTGTTTCCATCCTCTACCGCGGGGAGGTGCAGTTGGGATTTTCCCTTCATAAAGTTATGGTCTCTGACCAAAACTCTCCAGTACTTTTAGAGGACATGCTGATAATAGGGAAAGCTAAATGTCACGCAAAAATACATCCAGTGCACTCACTAGCATGTTTTCAGAATTGTTACTTTTGTTTGCTATTCTTGTGCCATAAACTCTTAATAGAGTTTATTCTTTGCATTGTTATGGTCGGGGTCCTTTTGCCTTCTCTTGGACAGCCCCCATTGTTAATTATGGAGCCAAGGAATTTTTTCATTTTTTTTCATCCTTACTCATTAGTCAGTCTTTGGCATATTGCCTGCTGAGTCTTCGATATGTATATTTCATGACTTGCATGCTTTCAGATTATCTCTCAATGTAGATGCCAGAATTTCTGTAAGGTTTTCTATAAAGACAGTTCAGTTCAGTTGCGGTTCCAACATCACAGCAATGGGTCGTCCCCATTATGCTCCGTTCCTGTGCCAGTGAATTTCTATAAAGACACACATCACAAAGTTTTCTCATGTGTTTTCCTTCTCTTCTCGAGCCTACATCTTGAATATGTTACTGCTGGTCGTTTGCTTTTCTTGATGCATATATTCTATCTTATCATTTTGTTGTTGGATGTTTCATAATTTCTGCCACTCCATTGACATCCAGGCCATTTTAATTCCTTATTCCACCAAAGTGGTTGGGCAGAAGCTGTTGTCTTCTGTCAGGCCTTTTGGCCCAAGGAAAACAAAGGTTCAGCTGATTATCTGCGTGATATATGAAGGTGTATCTATCTGGATTGAACTTGTCTGACATGATATGTTATGCTACGTCAAATGACGTCACTGCACATTGGGCATTTCCATGCACACTCACTGTTACGTTGCAGCAGCTATCCCCAAGTATTTCTGTTTACCGTTTCCATAAAGCTTTGGTTGTGGTAACCCTTGTCAGTTTTGCCTCTTTTGGACTATGAATAGCAGATGACCACTCTTCTGTGCTCCCAGAACATTCTAGCTTGTTGAAGGGACTCAAAATAAAAAGTCAATTATTCCAAGTTCCCTGATCCAGTTACTAATCTAGTAGCACAGACTTCTGGTAGCCAACATGGCGGGTAGGCATTGAACCGTTAAGGCCTCTGGAGTGGTAATGCTTGTGGCTACGGTTTGCATTTGCATTTTCCTCATGTTGGACTGGTAGTACATGGTTCCGTTGTGGCACTGAGCTGTGAAATTAATGTGGAATGCTTTTACATCTGTCCGCTGCTGTTTGTACAGTGAACTGCATGTTCAAAACAGTGGCTGCCAGCTGTTGCTGAATTGACTGGTTTGCCTTTTGGTTCACGAGTGCATTCTTCAGGAGACTCCTGGGTGTCGTTGCTGGAGCTACGAAGTTCGTGCTTTGTGCAGCGCTTTCAGTGGGTCGCCCTGCGGAAAGAGGCCGAGCCATGTGGGATAAAACCCGGGTCAATGAAGTCTTTCTGGTGACTGCCGATTCCATTGACGATGAACTGTATTTTTCGTGGAGGACTTTTGTATTGGCATTCTGGTGGTGGTATTATGCACAGTGTACCTGTGCAGGCTGTTGGCTTGCCGAGACTCCTGTCTGTTCCACTTTTCACATTGGGCATTGAGGAGCATTTTGTGTGATATTCACTTTCACAGGAATGGAGCATAATGGGGACGATTCGTTGCCGTGAAGTTAGAACCGCAACTAACTAACTAATCTAGTAGAACAGTCATCTTTCAAAACAGTGACGCTGATATTGAACAATGCTTTACTCAATGCAAATGCCTGTAAGTTTTCCCCACTCTTTTGATCGAATGTTGAAGCCTCCAGATATAAATTTCCAATCAGAATAAGCCATCACTGACATGATTTCCCACTTTCTTTTATCAGAACGATGGTCCACATGTGTTTACACATTGTCAATCCTCCAATCTGGATTTATAGATACATCTGTGTCCTGTATCTCAACACCATTGCTGACTTGAATGTACTTGTATCCATCGATGATGGTGCTCATGCTTTACATAAATTGTCAAACCGTGTTTATTTATTCCATGTGGATTGGTGTTGTAGTCATAGCAAAATTTAATGGTTATCCAAGCTTTCCAATTACTCTCCTGCCTAATGAATATGTTTATGTCATATCTGTGATATGTATTCTTCCTGCTTTGATCTAGTGCATTTCCACTAGTCAACATGAATGTACTTAGTACCAGTCTTGCAGTCTTTTTTTTTTTTTCTGTTCTGGCTGATCAGCATTGAGCTCGGGTGTTGAGTAGTTAGTATTCTGGTTTATGAACATTGTGGTAGGGGATGAAGTGAGGTATTATGTCTATATTTAACTCAAGCTGATCTGGTACAATTAAAGTAAAAAAGTAAAGGACTTTTTTTAAACATGATTTGAGGCATATTGGTCAGATGGTGCTAGCCCCATTTATTTGATGCTCTGTGGGTGATGAGGTCAATATTACATCAGTCACCTTTACTCTATGGGTGATGAGGTGTATGAGGTCAATATTACACCAGTCACCTTTACTGGAAACAAAACATATATTGGAAACAACAAGCTGCAATAAGGATTGATAATGAAGTGGGACAGTATCAGCCAATTAAGAGAGGTGTTAGGCAGGGATGTGTGATTCTCCAGATCTTTTTTCCCTATACAGTGAAAATATTTTCAGAAATGTAGAGGATATAAATGGAATCAGCATTGGAGGACGAAACATCAATAACATTAGATATGCAGATGATGCAGTATTAATTGCAGACAATGCGCAGGACCTGCAACAATTGGTGGATGCGGTTGTTGTACACAGTGAGCAGCTGGGGTTGGAATTAAATTGTAAAACGACTCAGGTTATGGTCATCACTAGGAAGGAAGAAGTGCCACAATATAATATACAAGTAAATGGAAATATTCTTCAACAAGTGAATCGGTACAATTATCTTGGAACAGTCATAACATCTGATGGGAGATGCCTTGAAGAGATTAGAACAAGAATCGCCATGGCGAAAGTAGCCTTTAGCAAGATGAAAAACATTCTGACCAATAAAAAGATGTCAATTGAAACGAGAAAAAGAGTGTTGAGGGGATACATAGAGCCTGTTCTTTTGTATGGATGTGAAACTTGGACAATGAGCAGTCGAGCTGAAAAGCATCTGATGGCTGCAGAAATGTGGTTTCTGAGGAAAATGCAAAGAATACCATGGACAGACAGAAAAACCAATGACCAAGTACTACAGGAGACAAATGAAAATCGTAAACTGATTAGAGAAATTAGACGTAGACAGTCAAAATTTTTTGGACATGTTATGAGAAGAAATGGATTGGAGAACTTAGTGACAACTGGCAAGATCGAAGGGAACAGACCGAGAGGAAAATACCTGGATGGCTTGGCCACATGGCATGGACGAGACAGGAACACTGAGCTGATCCACGACACTGGTGATCGAGTGAAATGGCGAGTCATGACCGCCCACGCTTTCCGGCATGGCACATGATTGATTGATTGAACCTTTACTCTATGGGTGATGAGGTCAGTATTACACCAGTCACCTTTACTCATGGATGATGAGGTCAATATTACACCAGTCAACTTTACTCTATGGGTGATGAGGTCAATATTACACCAGTCACCTTTACTCTATGGGTAATGAGGTCAATATTACACCAGTCACCTTTACTCTGTGGGTGATGAGGTCAATATTACACCAGTCACCTCTGCTCTGTGGGTGATGAGTCAATATTACACTAGTCACCTCTACTCTGTGGGTGATGAGGTCAATATTACACCAGTAACCTCTACTCTATGGGTGATGAGGCCAATATTACACCAGTCACCTTTACTCCATGGTGATGAGGTCAATATTACACCAGTCAATTTTACTCTATGGGTGATGAGGTCAATATTGCACTAGTAACCTTTACCCTGAGTGATTAGGTCAATATTACACCAGTCAACTTTACTCTATGGGTGATGAGGTCAATATTACACCAGTCACCTTTACTCTATGGGTAATGAGGTCAATATTACACCAGTCACCTTTACTCTATGGGTGATGAGGTCAGTGTTACACTAGTCACCTTTACTCTATGGGTGATGAGGTCAATGTTACACCAGTCACCTTTACTCTATGGGTGATGAGGTCAATATTACACCAGTAACCTTTACTCTATGGGTGATGAGGTCAGTGTTACACTAGTCACCTTTACTCTATGGGTGATGAGGTCAATGTTACACCAGTCACCTTTACTCTTTGGGTGATGAGTGTCAGAGTCCTAACTATTTGCTCCTTCTAGCTCACTGGACTTGGACAGGCAAATTACAACATCTACGACACATATACTAACAACACATGAATGCAATCGGAAACTCGCAGGAGCTTTCTCCTGAGCAACATTTATTACAATATATATTACAGGCTGACAACATGGTCGCACTTCACGCTCAAACAATCGTTCAACACCAGCAGCCACGCGCTAGCTCACATGGGCAATATTTACACTGTCGCCCGTATGATCATTCGCAATCACAGCCTCACATCATCCCGCACATATCACAGTTAGTACATTCCTCGAATATCAATACACAACGTTCATCTCCATCTATCCGTCACAAACACTATCATTCGATCGTTCTATCTCTCGCTATTCTTCACACGTCCGTCTCTATCCGCTGTCTCACACACACTGCCTCCGTTCTCCTTGACCTTCCCACATCATGTGGGTCTATCCACGGACTTCTTGCCTGACCGTCCGTCAGCCAAGCCGTGATGTCTCCTACTGCCCTTGACCTCAGCTATGCTTACACTGACTCTCGCTTACACACTGGCACTCACACTATTGCCTACATATAAGACCCTGACAATGAGGTCAATATTACACCAGTCACCTTTACTCTATGGGTGATGAGGTCAGTATTACACCAGTCATCTTTACTCTGGGTGATGAGGTCAATATTACACCAGTCACCTTTACTCTATGTGGGTGATGAGGTCAATATTACTCCTGTCACCTTTACTCTATGGTGATGAGGTCAATATTACTCCTGTCACCTTTACTCTATGGGTGATGTGGTCAGTATTACACCAGTCATCTTTACTCTGTGGATGATGAGGTCAATATTACACTGTCACCCTTACTCTCTGGGTGATGAGGTCAATATTACACAAGTCACCTTCACTTCCCAGGACATCTCCTGGTATTAATCGAGACTGGGTCGATCTGGGAGCCTAGGTCAATGTTTTAAAATCTCCCGTGATGGGAATTAAAACACATGAACTCCTGCTTGGCATGTAAGTGTGCCAGCCATTGTGTTACCGTGGCTCCTTCCGTTAAAGACACTAAAAGTGAGCTTTTGTAAACCAAGTCAGTCAACATTATGGTCTATCCAGGTTCATAGCATGTGTGCCAGATATGTCTTGGAGAAGTTAAGGCCGTCGTGACACTGCCAACATCAACCCTCATCCAGACATGGGAAATACGGACTGTTTCCAGTTTATGTGATGTTAACTTGAATGTCCGCTGTAATGTTATATTGTAAAGTTTTTCTGTTTCCACTTTATCTGATGTTAATTTGAATGTCCACTGTAATGTTATATTGTAATGTTTTCCTGTTTCCAGTTTATCAGATGTTAACTTGAATGTCCACTGTAATGTTATATTGTAATGTTTTCCTGTTTCCAGTTAATCAGATGTTAACTTGAATGTCCACTGTAATGTTATATTGTAATGTTTTCCTGTTTACAGTTAATCAGATGTTAATTTGGATGTCCACTGTAATGTTATATTATAATGTTTTCCTGTTTCAGATGATTGCTGCTGACACTGTCAACTGGTGCTGGATTACTGTTTCATGATAGCCATGAGTGAGGAGGATCATGGGATCTTCAAACTCCAGCATGTTGTATGACTGAATCTGTCTACTGCTGTGGCATATTTGGCTAATTTGATTACCTGCTCACCCCTACAATTTTAATTTTCTGTCTGCGAATCACGGCTGTGGGTAAGGTTATTAGTTAACAGCAATTATGTGATTGTGCCTGTTGTTGTTATTGCCTATGTTACTGAGTTAGTAACTGTTGGATGTGGATAGAGTGGCTTTTTTCTTGGCCTCTCAAAGTGCAGGGCACTTGAAGAGAAGGTGGTCTATGGCTTCATAAGGATAAGTTCAATGTCTGCACAGAGGTGCATGTTTGTGATTAGAAGTGATTTAAATGGCTACTCTTGCATGCCTCATTTGAAACTGGACAATTAGACTGGTGTTTTCTGTTAAGGTAATTAATTTTGTCATTGGTTTTTGGTTCAGTCATGTCATGAAAATCAGGTCGGCTTGTTGTTTACAAGTAGCCTTGATTTTGAATTGTTTCACTCTGTGCTGATTTTACAGTACTGCTTTTCATTCTTGTCTGGTCTTTTCTATCCACTGATGTTCTAGTACAGTGGTTCTCAACCTTTTTTGGTCCGTTCCCCCCTTCACCATATTTTTAGGATGTCATTCCCCCCCTCACCATATTTTTAGGACATCATTCCCCCCTTTTGTATTTCCTCCCTAAAAATGTCCCCCTGCCCCTACACAGTATAAGTAATAATTGAAGCTAAATTTAATAGCACATACTAAAACAAGTCTAGACATGTACATAAAATGTGATTTGCGGATCTACTTATGTTATAAAATGAATTTCAGAAGGGTGATGCGTACAGAAGCGTAAAGTATGAAAGGAAAAACAAGATCAAGTAATCGGTTCTTGTATTAACGCGATCTTGAAATAATCTTCATCCCCCCCCCCCTGGAAACTCCAAAATTCCCCCCTGGGGGGGAATTCCCCACCGGTTGAGAACCACTGTTCTAGTAGAACTGTTTTGTTATGCGTGCTGCTTCAGACCTTGCCATGGAGTTTTATGGGGAGCTACATTTATTATATCCTAGAGCTGGGTGTTATGCTGTGTTATGTTAGCCTGTAAAATGTTGATCTGTTTGCTCCTTCCTTCCTAGTGCACTGTAATTCATTCTTCTATAGTTGTAGGTGCACAGAGTAGCTTTGCAAGCTCAGTACTCATCAGATGACTAAACCACCATATTCTGGTCCAATTTGGCATAAAGGCTGTTTAGCTTTTTAGGCAACTGGAGTTTTTGCTTCCAGCTAAGGCTTGCTTACACATTTTCCTTATGTTAGACTGTTAGTAAAGGTTCTGTTGCCCAGTTACTGAATTAAGTGCATGCAGCAACACTGAGCTGTAGAGTTTGTGTGGAAGGCTTTTTCACCTATTCGCTATGGTTTGTATTGAGAATTGCATGTTCAGAAAAATGGTGGATGGCCAGTCACAGAACTAGATGGCTTTTCCGTATGCATAATGTGTTTGAAACTGTTGTTTTTCTAGTGACTGCCGCTTCCATCGACGATGATGTGTAATTTTCGTGGTATACTATTGTGTTGGCATTCTGGCAATGGCCTTAATGCGTGTATGCCTGTGCTTCCAGTTAGTTTGTCGGGGCTTCTGTCTATTCCATGTTTCACATGGGACAGAGGAGCATCTTGTATTGGTTTTCTCTTTAAATTCTGCAGTCTTGTGAACACAGTTTTGAAAAGTATATTTAGTATATTCTCTCCCCCCCCCCCCTTTTCTTTTTTGGACATTGCAGTCAACACCTTATTTTTCAGCTGCATGTTGATGTCTTGGCAAGTTTTGCGTTCAGTAGTTTGCCATTGCTTTCTGGATGACCGGCTTACATACCTTTCCACAAGAAACCAACGCGACGCGATCCGCTGCTAAATCTCACGCAGTTTTGTACGTGGGTGTACTGGATTACGAACAGTGTCCTTAACCCCTTCGCCAGAGGGACCTGCATATTGTCCCTAGATAAATTAAATTTTAAAAATATCTTAACTTTTAAGTACTCTGGGTATGAAAATAGTAGGGATATTATTATTCCCCGCTATCCAAACCTGTAACTCCATTACATAAAGTATTTCAGCATGTGTAACTTCTATTTGGATGTGTCACACCAGGAACCCAACTGTAGGTTGAATATCATAGTTGTACATTCTGGCTGGCTAGCTAGATGTCATAGCCAATGAGATAAAAATGAATGTTAATTCCAAATGTCTGACTGACTCATTCATATTTCTCATTCTCCTTCTGCCTGTCTCTTTCTTTTAGTGCTTAGAACACTGACTTCACAATATGGACAGCTGTCAGATACTCACTATTCCCTGTTAGAAGACTGGCTGCTGAACAAAGACAGCAGTCTCATTCTCAGTCCTGGTTAGAACACAACCAAACATAGATAGCATTCTGATACTCATTGCCTGCTGAGAATGCTGGCTACCAAACACAGACATAATTCTGATACTTAGAACGCTGGCTACCAAACACAGACATAACTCTTATACTCAGTCCCTGGTTAGAACGCTGGCTACCAAACACAGACATAACTCTTATACTCAGTCCCTGGTTAGAACACTGGCTACCAAACACAGACATAACTCTTATACTCAGTCGCTGGTTAGAACACTGGCTACCAAACACAGACATAACTCTTATACTCAGTCCCTGGTTAGAACACTGGCTACCAAACACAGACATAACTCTTATACTCAGTCGCTGGTTAGAACACTGGCTACCAAACACAGACATAACTCTTATACTCAGTCCCTGGTTAGAATGCTGGCTACCTAAAGCACCGGGAAGGTAACCTGGTCAACAAATGTCTGAAGAAGCGGATGTGTTGGCCGAAAGGTGCAAATATAGCAGCTCTACTGTAAACAGGCACAACACAATTACGTCTAAAACAACATTCTGGATGAGTGCAGAAAAAGAGAAGAAGAAGAGGAAGAACATTGGCTACACCAAACACAGACAGCAATTGTACCAAACACAGACAGCAGTCTGGTACTCTGTTCCCAGTAGTGGCAGCGCTGTCGCCCAACCAACACTACATTCAGGTTTACTTGACCTCATTAAATGGGTACCAAGCGCCTGTCTGGTCAAGTCTTTTTTTTTTGTTTTCTTGTGATTGGATTTTGATGATTACATGATCATGCAAGTACTCTTTATGAACTTCACCGCTTTTACGAGCTCTTCTTTAGCTCTATATGGCTTGGAATTTAATACTTATTCTGTGGAGCAGAATATTTTTCTTAGTGTGCTGTACAGATGACAAACCTGCAGAACATATACAGCAGTTGTTTGCTAAGTCCTCACATGAAGAATTGGACACTAAGTGAAGACAATATAAATTCTTCACATAATTATAAGTTTGCACAACCATACATTTTATTATTTTATATTTATCTTACCATCTTGGACCTGAGTCCAGATATTTGCCATATAGCTCTGAGCTTCAAGAAGGTTATAAGCTGTAGTTTGTTTCTAACTTCTTTGGAAGCCATGGTAGCACTGTGGCGAGTGTATTGATAGTCCTGAGTTAAAATCCTCTAAGAGCCTAGTTATTTTCATGACTACATTGCTCTTGGACTGACTGCACTTCATAAAATAGACATCAGAAAATGTTTTGGAAGGTAGGGTAGCTGGCGTAATATTGACTCACTAATTTAGGTGGTTTTGGTCAAGAGAATGTGGACCAAGCACCAAGCCTCCTGATATTGACCATATCACCTGCGGGTGCTGTCTTTATCACCCATTAAGTGCCAGTTGATCTAAAAACATGGAACTATCACCATGTACACATCAGGCCTCATGCCATGTAGAGTCCTTTATTTCTACTTCATTACCATCTCCACTTTGTCATGATAGCATGGAGGCAGAGTTCTTTATTCTTTTATTCTAACTTCCTGGAGTAAAGATCTCTTAATTGTTGCATTCAAACAATTGTGATTCTTGAACTCCGCCAGTCCATTGCTTGTGGATTCACCCATGGGGGGGGGGACCAAATCCTTGAACTTTGAATCCGTTGCTTGTGGATTCACCCATGAGGGAACACTGGGGCCCATGATGGCGGCAAAGAATAGTAACACTAACCTACCACGCATGTTGTAAGAGGCGGCTAAATAGGGTTGGCTGAGAATGGCTACCTCATCCTGTAGAAAACTTTGGCTGCAAAACTCCAACTAAGAACCAGCCTGCATAGGGCTTGGTTTTAATTGCTTGATGGCCTATGCTCCATTTAGAAAGGAAAGGCAGCAGAAGTGTGTGGATAAGTTTGTGAAAGAAGAGGCAGGGGCAGATGATTACTTGCCTGTGTTTAGGAAACCAGGTGTAATAAATCCCCCAAATTTTACAGTTACGTTTGTCTAAGCTAAAAAAAAGATTATGATAATCTGCTGCTGATTATTCATATAAAGGTGTTACATGTTTGGTAAAAGGAACCTTTTCCATGCCTGAAGGTTTATTGGATACTAGCTGACCCGGCCTGGCTTCGCTCAGCCCCTGGCGGGGATCTATCTATCTATCTATCTCTATTTATCTATCTGTCTGTCCATCCGTCCTTCCATCTATCTTATCTATCTATCTATCTATCTATCCACCCACCCACCCACCTATCTATCTATCTATCTATCTATCTATCTATCTATCTATCTGTCTATTTATCTCTATCTATTTATCTATCTGTCCGTCCGTCTATCTATCTATCTATCTATCTATCTATCTATCTATCTATCTATCTATCTATATCTATCTATCTATATCTGTCTATTTATCTCTATCTATTTATCTATCTGTCTGTCCATCCGTCTGTCCATCCGTCTGTCCATCTATCTATCTATCTATCTATCTATCTATCTATCTATCTATCTATCTATCTATCTATCTATCTATCTATCTATCTATCTATCTATCTATCCATCTGTCTGACAACCCGGCCATCTATCTACCTGTCTATCTATCTGTCTATCTATCTATCTATTCATCCATCCATCCATCCATCCATCCATCCATCCAACTCCTATCTAAAATAAATGCATTATTTTTATGAAAACTTTGAAGATGCCTTAAGTTTTTATCACTTTGTTTATAGCGCATATGACTTGTTGTGTAAATAAAAATAGAAAATTAAAAATATAGATAGAATAGAAGAATAGATAGTTAGATTGTTAGTAGAAAATATGATTGGAAGAGATCTATCTTCATTCCAATAACTAAAAAGGGCAACGTGAAAGTACTGAAAGTAAACATACCAAGATAATACGAACAGCCAATAAATGGTGGGTGGTGGGTTGACTGCAGAGTACTGCAAAAGATATACAACTAACTTTCTCTCACAAAAATATTTAAAGGAACGAAATTCTTTATTTTCAAAGGGTTAAGAATTGGGCACGCAGGCCCGTCTGACATTCTGCCCTTCTTCTCTATTTCCTCTCATACATTCTTTCATTCAACATCTCTTATGAAGCAATTCTTTGATAACAAGAGAACAATAAGCATTAAAACGCATGAAAAATAATCAATAATACATGACTCATTGAGGCAATGTTTAACATGGGCATCATAACGTGCCATACATATGGGAATGTTTGGGGGGAAAAAAATTACATTACATAGAAGAAAAAAAACATTTAATTTGATGTGGAAAAGAAATAAAGAAGAGTAAAACATGTAATGTGCTGTCGAAGAGAAATAAAAAGATGAGTTAGACAATTTTCACGTATTTAAAATAGATGGATTATTTTTATAAAAACTTTAAAAATGCTCTGTTTTAGCTCTCTCAGAGCTTAGAGCTTCCTCTCAAGTCTTTGACAGCCTTAAAGATTTTATCATTATATTATAACGCATATGCCTGTAGATAACTGTAGATAAACATTTTATAAAACTTTGAGAAAAATACTATTATTTAAATTACATAAAATAGCAATGCTACTAAAAGTAATGTCCCTTGATATAACTTTTCTTAAGTCCCCTTGCAATATTTTAATTGACTGCCCGGGAATGAGAAGAACATCTGTAGAAAATTTCATCTCCATCGGAGGATAGACCGTTCGCGAACGCATAAAGGCCACACACACAAAAACACAAACATTCTCTTTTATATATATATAGATCTGATGCTAGGTCCATAGTTTTATAGACCAGTTGGTGATGTGATTGGTGTCGCACCAGCCAGCTCCTTCACTTGCCAGAACATTCCAGTAACACATTGTAACCTGGGTTAACCAGGGAGCCCGGGTCAGTTTTACAATATTTCTGTCTCAATTAGGATTCAAATATGTGACCACCAGGCAAGTCTGCTAGCCACTGCACTAATACCACTCCCACAGTATTTTGTGCTAGTTTATTTGAATGATTAATTGTCTGTCTAGCGTTTCCTAGGAGTACTATATGCCGGCCTCTAGTCACTCCCTGCCGAACCATTCTCTCTAGGCTATGATAACTTATCTGTTTTTGCACACTGGACACATGTTCCCAAAAGAGACCCGACCATGCTTGCCTTATCATGCCCAAAATCCCAGCTGATGTTGCAGACCCAACCAGTCTGATTATTCATGTAATTCTTTAGCACGTTCCCTGTCATCATTCAACCCTTACTGTGCCACATTCCATTCATCTGAAAATATATCTGGAGCATAGAACGCATATTTGCACAGTGATTGATTTAGATAAGGCCTGATCAGACCAGAGATATGACAACAGTGTAGGCAGGGCGACACATTGCATTCCTACTCCGGCTACTTGGCGTGTTGTCACTTCATCTATCTTTCTCTTGGGGTTTTAGTTTAAAGGAAATCCCTAGCAGATTTTTCCCGTAAGGGCGTGACATGCTGAGGTTTTTTTTTCATTGTGAAGTGAGGGTGGCCACTTCCATTCATCATCACCTTTTGTTTTCTTTAGCAATGCAAAATCCGTCTAGTGTTTCTTTCCTTCAAACACAGAGAAACCGATACAGTATCGATGGTTTCGTGATAGGCAGTTCTATCTATCTGTCCGTCCGTTTGTCATCTGACTATGACGAAGCCCTCGATATTGTATCTGTTGCTCTGTTTATGAAGGAAAGAACATGTTAGAACGAACGTTATTCGTCATAGGTCACTGTTAGGTCAGTAGGTCAGAGTAATAGCCCCTGTCTTGCAGCCGACTTAATCACACCAGACCAGGAATTCCCTCGTGTTTTCCGGGCAAGAGGATGGGGTGACATTTTCTGGTGTAGGACGCACTGGGGTTACAGGTTATCCCCTGCTGCCCTAGCAGTTTCCGTTACCGCGAACCTTGGTCCCAGATAGCCCTGGGTGTTGCCCTGGCACCCATTTATGTGTCTGTCAGTGTCACTGTTTTTGTTTTTCCTGGTTGTGTTCACCACTGGCTGCACACTCTCAGTAGTGTTATTTCCATGCCTGTTCTTCTTTAGTTCACTTGAAATTTGTCTACATCTGCAATGGGCATTTATGAATCGTCTGCGTTCCCTCAGAAGGACAAAAATACAAATTGCGGGTAATTAATTACCCAAGTGAGGGTGTTGCAGTCACCGAGTTCTGCCAGCAGGTGGACATGCAATCCTCCAGTTATTAAAATGAGACTTAATGGATAGATGGTGCTAGCCTCATATTTGTATAGTCCAATCTGCACTGGACAGTTGATTTGCTCAATATCATGCGACAGCTTTCATTTCATAGAACATTTCCTGGCTTCCATTTTAGGCTCGGTCGACCTGGAACTCCAAATCAATATTTAAAAAATCTCCACCTCGAAGGAGCCACTTCGTTATCGCGGCTCCTAACGGAAGATCTGGTTCGTTTCCCAGATGTTCGAATGCGTTAATTGCCTACGAAAACACTGTTTGCTCCTGTAAAGCCAGCGCGCCTACAAGGCCCACACATACAGGCAAGATAGTGGAAGTGTAAGTTGGTGAAGGTCCGTCACTACCGGGGTATGTTTGGCAGATAAGGCGGATCGATAATATCAGTCCTCCACCCCGCACCGTGTTCCACATTGTGGAAGTCTGTCGCACTGTGCATACAGATGGCTTTATGGTTTGAGGACTGCATGCTAGTAATTAAGTAATCCGTTTTGGATTCAGTTTAACTTTTTTGAACAATAGTTCACCTTAAATTACTTTTCTGTGTGAATCCTACTGTCCACTTAACTCATAATGTACCAAGCAAATTACCATACATTGTTCGGTTACTTTTTGCCTCATCACAAGGACTGCCTGTTGTAAGATCCTGTCACAGCCAGTTAAGTTAGCGGTTATTTTTTTTTTGGGGGGGGGGTACTTTTTCTTAGTTGTTACTTGTAAGTCCACATGACAGAGGCATCTTGTAAATACAAGTTTGATCTGCCAGGGGAAACATTAGTTATAAAGTAAGTAGAAACATATATCTATTTTTCATTTGGTGTTCTTTTCCACTTCTTTCTCACGCCCCTTTCTCGTTCCACATGTTTTTTCCCCTCGTGCCTAGTTTTTGTGTTGATGGGACTACTTTTCAGTATTCTTTTGTTCTGTCTGTTTTTATTCTGTTGCTTTTCATTGATGAAAACTTTGGTGGAAACGGTGGTCTGTATCTGTGTGTTTTTCCATTTGTGGAGCTTCCTAGTCATGTTATGTGTTTTTAATAGGACATTTAAACTTGGATGTGGTATACAACTAACACCCATCATTAAATTCCTACTACAGCTGTTACCACTAGACAGGAGATGAAAGACTCAGGCAATATAGAGCAAGAAATGTATGGTGCCATCACTGAATACACTTTGAAGCATTCACGTGTAATTCTTGCAGCAGTAATACCAGTGTGGTGTCTATCAATCAGTCAATATATCTGTCTGTCTACCCATCCTTCTGTCTGTCTACCCATCCTTCTGTCTGTCTACCTATCTACCCATCCTTCTGTCTGTCTACTTATCTACCCATCCTTCTGTCTGTCTGACTCTTTGTCCATCCATCTATTATCTGACAAAGTCTGTCTGTCCATCTACCAACCCTTCCACTGATTCATTCATGCATCCATCTATCTTTATGTCTGTCTACCTGTCAGTTGATTCAGCTTTTCGATTCCATTCAGCTTTTCGTCTAACAAACCCCCACACATCCACTCCTCCATCGACTCCATTTATTTGTCTGTGTAGCTTGGTCAGTCTCCTCACCCCTTCTCCCCTCCCTTTGCTTTACCATCGTGCAATGTTGAAAAAACATCTTTCATTGTGATGTCTGCAGTAAGTTTACATTGTACTCTCCTCATCCTGCAGGCCATCCTCATTACAGAGTTTCCCTGTCTGTGGTATTAACATTCCTCTTGAAGCTACTGTCCTGTGGCCATAGATTGATTTTTTCCTTCGCTGGTCGTCTTGACTCAAGTATGTTTAAGACTGGTTCCCAAACTGTGCTTCTCACCACTGTGTTGTGGCAAGATTCAATGACAAATTAACGGATATATTTTATCAAATAAATAGTCACATGTGCCTAAATTGTCGGGTTGTTGCTGTGGCCTTTAAGGGAAGCAAAGAATAGTAGCACTGTAACCTCCATCCTTCATGTGCCATGCCGATAAGCGTGGGCGGTCATGTTTTGCCATCTCACTTGATCACCAGAGTTGTCGATCAGCTCTGAATGTCGATAATATTGCAAAACATAATGTTCTTGGTATCTGTGAAGAAGGTAGTTTGCCATTGCTTTCCTTCTTAGCAGTGACCATACTGGTCAATGACCGTAGCCATTGTCTCCTAAAAAAAAACAAGAGATCCTCTGCCTACCGTGAAGCTGGAGACCATAACCCACAACTGTCTGTCGGCTGCTCTTCAACCTCATCCACCACCTGCACTCATGGCTTCACGTAACCCTGATCGGGAGGATAAACGGGTACTCCACCTTGCCCAAAGGGTGTCCCTACCATAGTAAAATATGAATAAAATTTGATGGAGCTGTTGAAATGTAAATAATTGTAAAATAACACAAAGTAATGCAGCTTTACAAAAGAGAATTATGAAACATACATGACGTTGCAGTGATTAGCCTTCATCAGCGAACAAATACATGCACGAAATACAACATATAGTCACAGTGACAACCATCCAGTGACTACACTAAGGCGTAAGGATGGGATGAGAAGAATAAAAATATGGAAACATGAGAGAATGAAGAGAAAATGAGAGTATGAAAAAAAAAGTTGCTACTTATCAGAGTACAGCCTGGGTCTCTGAGATAAGTAGAATTTTTTTTCATATTTGGTTGGTATAGTGATTTTCCTCCCAATTCAGTACCAACGTGCCATCTCATGGAGTTGTGTTGGGAATCTCTTCTCCTCTGTAAGCTCAGAAACCAGCGGGCTGTGAAAAACTTGGTGCTGGACCTTAACATCTGCACTGCATGGGCATTAGACTGTAACCAGGTCAGGATTCAGCACAGCACATACAGGTTGGATGGGATCAGGTTGAGTTGAGCTAAGAACCGACAGCCACCGCTATTTGATTAATAGTTCTCTTGGTCTTCCCTCTCAGTTTTGAGATTCTTCCAAAACCCCTGCCGATCCCCAGCAGTATCATTCTTTCTATATACTGGTTCTCAATCTGTTCGTAGATCAGCATGACTGAATGGATAAGAACACGTGTTCTTAAACATCTAGTGTGCTGATGTCAAGGTAAGCGGTCAACCCCTACACCGCGGTCAACCCCTACACCGGACAGTTGAACTAAAATGTCCTTGACTTGGGGGCGTTAATTACAAGTACCTCTGAAGTCGGAGTGGTTTGCCTGATGGCGAGGGACACTGTTAATAGGGAAAGCTAGTCCACATGCAGAAATTCAGTCCAGCACTACTAGAAGCAGTGTGTATTGACTACGCTTGAGTTCAAAGCGAGCGAGCGCAAGATAAATGGTATTTTACCACCAAGAGGTGCATTCCCTGCCAGCCTATCAGCCTGTTAAATCCACTGCACTCCCGCATGGCCAGGGCAAAGAGTCCCTATAATTCTCACAATCTGAATTGTTTTTGTTCAGAACATTTTGGTTGTCCAAGGAATTTGCAGCATTCTTCTGTAAATCCACGAATGTGCTTTTAAGACGTACACATGTTTATATTATAACGTAATGGTGCTGTTTATTATATGGATGTAGTACTGCAAGGAGCTGGTTTCTAAAAGAAGTAACAAAGTGCATGAAGTTGGGTTAGCCCAGAATAAGAGCATCTTGTGTCCGTTCTGCAGTAATAGAAGCCTGTTTCCATTGTGGGGAATGCTTATGAGTTGTTCTTGTATTCCGCTAAGTACGCAGCTGTTGTTGATAGGCTTATCAGGGTGTGAACATGTGGGTAAAATTGACGCGTTCAAGGTCAAAACATCGAGCCAATGGAAGGTCTTATGAGACAGCCCAGGTGGGCAAAGTCTGAGAGCAAATGCTGGGATACAGCTGAATATGTCAGTGGAAAGTCTAAAATATCACAGCTTTTTACAACGGATAGAAAACTATCACCTCCTATAGAGGACAGAGGAAGAAGAAGAAGAACTGGATTTGTCAGTAATAAGGCTAAAATATCGCAGCACTTTTCATTAGACAATCATCCTCCTACAGCGGGCGAGTAAAGAAGGAAACAAAAGAAGATCAGGGAAGAAGAGGAAAATGGACTGAGAATAAGATCAGTATGAGAATCACTGGTTGAAGAAGTGAACAGTGTATAATTGGCTAATTTGTTGCTGCGAAGCTATATTGTTACCACAGACGTGTCTCCGGCAGTGCTTAAAGTATTATTTGTTGGCCTTGCTACAGACATCTTCTGCTGTGTTCACAACCGGCCATAGAGATATGTTTAAAGGATATATTGGTATTGATTAGCATTCAGAGGGTGCACTAGGTGGCAATACATTTTCACAGCTATAGGCACATCAGATTTGTAGCTGTTACTTCGCCATGTTGACACCCCAGCCCACTATAGCCACATTGACGCCCCAGCCCACTATAGCCACATTGACGTCCCAGCCCACTATAGCCACATTGACGTCCCAGCCCACTATAGCCATGTTGACGCCCCAGCCCACTATAGCCATGTGAACGCCCCAGCCCACTATAGGCATGTTGACGTCCCAGCCCACTATAGCCACGTTGACGCCCCAGCCCACTATAGCCATGTTGACACCCCAGCCCACTACAGCCATGTTGACACCCCAGCCCGCTATAGCCACGTTGACACCCCAGCCCACTATAGCCATGTTGACACCCCAGCCCACTATAGCCATGTTGACATCCCAGCCCGCTATAGCCATGTTGACACCCCAGCCCACTATAGCCATGTTGACACCCCAGCCCGCTATAGCCACATTGACGCACCAGCCCACTATAGCCATGTTGACACCCCAGCCCGCTATAGCCACATTGACGCACCAGCCCACTATAGCCATGTTGACACCCCAGCCCGCTATAGCCACATTGACACACCAGCCCACTATAGCCATGTTGACACCCCAGCCCGCTATAGCCACATTGACGCACCAGCCCACTATAGCCATGTTGACACCCCAGCCCGCTATAGCCACATTGACGCACCAGCCCACTATAGCCATGTTGACACCCCAGCCCACTATAGCCATGTTGACACCCCAGCCCGCTATAGCCACATTGACTCACCAGCCCACTATAGCCATGTTGATACCCTAGCCTGCTATAGCCACATTGACGCCCCAGCCCACTATAACCATGTTAACACCCCAGCCCACTATAACCATGTTAACGCCCCAGCCCACTATAGTCATGTTGATCCCCCAGCTCACTATAGCTTTTTCTGGGGCGTGCCCCCCAGCCAAGTATGGCCGTTTGTGTTCTCCAACCGCTATGTAACCATATCCATTACATCTCTCTCTCTCTCTCTCTCTCTCTCTCTCTCTCTCTCTCTGTGCATTCTTCTTCGTACACTTTCAGATGCCAGTTGGCATTCAAATGGAGCGAGTGCGGGCTAAAATGACTTTCCCTCTGCATATGTTACATACTACAGCAGCAAATGTCTAGCTATCGTCTTACCAGTTCCACAGTTACATTCATCAGTATCCCCTATCTTTAGTTTATTGAACAAGTCGTATTTCAATCTGTTATGTCCTGTGCGGAATCTGAAGATAGCTACTTGTGCATTTCTGTCGAGTTGGTAATATGCATCATCTTTCTGGATGCTCTGATTTCCATCCACTAGGTTGTATATGTGATTTTTATAAACTTCTTTGCCTCATTATAGGTTATATCTATGGCAGGCTGAGGTAGTCGTGGGCGCTTCTTTGCTAGTCTGTCAGTCTCTTCGTTTCCTGGTGTATATTATAATGTGATAGGATCCATCATGAGTGACACCAACAAGATGAATTGTGTTGCACTGCTTCTTCAAGCCTCTGGCTCATTATATCCGACTTCAAATATTTTTTTTTTTTGGATTTGTTTTCCCTAGGCTTTAGCGGTATCCAGTCTGCCTGATCCAGTCTGCCTGACCCAGCCTGCCTGCAAGGCAGCAGGTTTGTCTCTCCTCATCCGGTTTCTATCCTTTGACCTGTCCCGGTGTGAGACCTTACCTGTGTCGTTGGCACAGCTTTTGGGTTCGTGCAGGCCTCTCTACCTCTTCAAGGTGGACTCGCATCAGAGGGGCTCAAGGCATTGTGTAACCTTTCTTTCTGCTTCTCTTCCAGCGCTGTATGGCCATTTCTGTTCTCCTAGCTCTGTATAATACACTCGATGTTCCCAGCATGTCTATTCTTCCAGCGCTGTATAACCAGTTCTGATTTTCCTCGCATAGTATAGTTAGTTTCTAATCATTTACAGGACGTCGCACTTGACCCCAGCCTGTGTTTTTTGTTTTTGATTTGCAAAGCAAGTTTACGTTGAGTAGTTTGCCATTGTTTTCTGAACTGCCGACATTCATATCATTCTGCAAATCAAGGCAAAGCAATTTGCTCCAAAATCGCCCGCGGCTAATCCCGAACCCGGCAACTGTACCGTATATAGCTGGTTTTGATACCCTAACGAATGTCCTCTCACACATAGATAATTTCACTAGAATGCCGTAATTCCTGACATCGGCGACGATCCCAATGTGAGTATTCTGACATCACACACGTGCTTTATTTTTGTAAGTAGGTTTTCTCATTTTTAATTTCCCTGTGGGCAACCGCTTTACCACTTCGATATCCAATAGCCGAGACATTGTTAACTTGCACACGTTTCAGACAGGTTCCGAGTTTTTAGATTTTTTGAGCAAACTAGACGCCCCATATACTGTCCCAGGACCGCGGGGAAGTATACCATCCATTTCTTATTTTATAAAAATGTCATAGTGCAGACCATGAAACGAATCACAGGCGGGCATCTAACTTCTAACCCACTCCACCCTTCTACTTCCCCCGGTCAGTTATTTCGATGTATTCCCAACTTGTGGCTTGGTGACACAGCGGAAGTCCACGAACATTCCCGAAGGCGGTTACTCACTGAAAATGATGAATCATCTCCGTCGTCGGTTTAATTTGTTTGACTTGTGTTTTATGTAGCCATAGTTAACCCTTGCTATCCCTAAACAGATGTTATTATAACCGCTCTGTACCCACTCACATTATACTAGTTACAGTAACCCACATTGTACAGGGGACGTCATTAAGAAGGCAGACATTTTACGAACTTCTTCCAAATAATTCGCAAAGATTGTGTGTGTTATTTCTCACCATAGTTCCGCTGCTTTGTGTTACGTTTCGATCGTATCGCATGCTTCACTAGCATGCTATGGTGTGGAACACTGATCACAATTTGACCCCTTTTCTGTAAATGCACCAATATATGACCCTTGTTATCTCAAATGATGGTCATCCCAGCGGATTCCCGCGTCTTGCATTTTTATGTCTTCCAGTTTGAAACCCATTTCTACCCATTCATATACTCTCCCCTGGCTGAGACAACTGTCTCCTTGTGAAAACTGCTCGATCCTCACATCCCTTGCATGTGTTATTGCTTAAGAGCCAGTTTGTGTCCCGAGATAAGATTTCCATTGTTCATGGACTTTATAATAACATTCCTGTTACTTAATGACTTTCCTACGTATCATTTGAAACACTAACCCACATCACACCATTTGATACGCCAATCCATTTTGTACCCCTAGTTAGAATAACCCTCGTTGCGTTGGCAGGCAGGCAAGCGTACTTTCCACTCTGCTACTGCGGCTCCCACTCGATACAACTTTAAGGCTATTTGGTTGACTCCGTTCTGCTCACTAATGACGCTTGTCTTTTACACTTGTACAGCTTGCAACTATAACGGACTTTTGAAGCATGTCGCATCCGCCAGGGTACGCCGAAAATACTATATTCTTTGTCAGTACCTCTACCTCATAAATGTGTATGCTCAAGAGTATGAACCAGTGCTTTGTGGCCATCTTTGTGCTGGTCACTCATTTCTTCTTCCAGCAACCATGTCTTCTTCCATCACTGTTAAAACCAGTTTGATGTTTTGCCGGCCACTCTGACAGCTGCTTGCCCATGATATAATGATTCGGCTTAGTGGACAAACCGCTGGAAACTCCAACATGCTCATGGTATTTCAGTTTCTAGTGTTAAACATATTCGAGGGTAGCACTGTAGTCCAGGAAACAAGCATGAAGATTTACATTGTACTCTGCATTTGTGTAGGGATTTAGCCCACGATCCGCGTCGTGGTTAACATATTGAAGATATAGTCCCCCGTTCCCCTGCCCTGTCTGAAACCTGACTATACTGCTTGTAATTCACATTCTAACACGTTATCAACCCTCTTCATGATGATTCGCGGGATGATTTTGATAGCACGACTGTTGGCGCAGTTTTAGATTTCCTTTCTTTGAGAGAGCTGTGTAGATGTTCTCCAAGCTTTGATCCAAATAGCGATGTTTCACATCTTCAAACATAGTGAACAGTATATACGAACGCCGTCTGCTCTTCCTATCATATTATTAATTCCGTAGGTAAATCGTCACAGCCTGCTTCTTCAGACTTTGTATTGTTGGTCGCACTTTCTCTAACAAAGGTAGTGGTTCTTTCTCGTCGCTTCCAGGTATATTTGTGTTTCTCTAGCTTTTAACACGAATGTCGTGCACATACGGGCTAATACTACTAGTAGCAGCTGCTACTCGGGACCGCACTGGACTGATATATGCGCGTGGATTAGCTTTCCTGTTACCAATGTCCCTTGCCATCAGGCGAACCCGCTACGACTTCTGAGGTACTTGTAATTTACGTCCTTAAGTCAGGGACGAGAAATCAACATTTTAGCCCAGCTGAAGGGTGTAGTGATTTAACCCATTATCCGCGTCATCAGCGCCTCGAAAGTTTTAACAGCAAGCGCTCTTATTCTTTCCACCATGCCGACATCTACTTTTAGTGTCCCTAGGACAGTGACGTCGATTCTTCAGCATTCCCAGAAGCTAGAAGCATGTAGATACACGTATGGGTAATTTATGATTCTCGCAGAGATAATTTAGCCAGTCTCAGATAAGACGACACCGGAAGAAGCCACCGAAGTATCTTCTGATAGGTCGAGAAAACACACAGGCGCACACACCTAAAACACATACACCTGTTTTTGTTTTCCCCCTTAGCTGTCGATTCCAAGGAATAACACACAATTTCTGGTTCGAATTATTTGGAACAAGTTGTTCGTAAAATCCTGCCTCCTGAGGGTACACTTCTGTTTGGTTTGCCCATCTCTCTCTCTCTCTCTCTCTCTCTCTCTCTCTCTCTCTCTCTCTCTCTCTCTCTCTCTCTCTCTCTCTCTCTCTCTCTGTCTCTCTCTCTCTCTCTCTCTCTCTCTCTCTCTCTCTCTCTCTCTCTCTCTCTCTCTCTCTCTCTCTCTCTCTGCCCCTCTCTCGTATTTGTACAAAATAATAAATTTTATTTCCCCCTCCAACGTACATATAATAGAAGAGCGAAAAATTGAAACAACACGTGAAACAACCATGACTGGTTGAAGGCGCATCAAGACTTTGGGTCACAGGCGATGGATAAGGGTTTAATGCAAAGCGTTGAGTTGAGCTGAGACTTGCACCGGAGCGGCGAGGCTCCTGGTTGCGAATGGGAGCAATGATGGTTTATGTGACGTCACCCTGCCGGAGATCTGGAAAAAAAGGAGGTGGGGGGGGGGGGGGAGAGACTTTGTGCCTGCTGCTGTTCGTATGATACCGATGTTATAAATTGCTGTTTCTCGGAGGTAATACGGTGTGCTTAGCCGATTTAGGGTGTCAGGTTATCACGTGTTTTATCGATAAAATCACCGATTTCTGTAAACACGTCTTCGCCCATCAGGCGGGGATTCTGAACACATTCAGCATTAGGCATATATTTCCGCAGGTGATCGTTTACTACCTGCACGATCAAAATATTTTTCTGGCAACTACCGAAAGTGTTTGGTCATGCGTGGAGCAAGCAGATATATATATATATATATATATATATATATATATATATATATATATATATATATATATATATATATATATATATATAACCAGCTCATCTAGGATTACCGATGTTATATAACACAACATTTAATGTACTCAAAGGTAGTTGCATGTTCTTTACATGACATCGATAACAACCCCGCATTTATTGACAGTGTGTGTTTTCTAGGCAGTTTAACGTTCGGTAATGTCAGTAATTTGCCATTGCTTGATTCCGAATTCGGTATGTTGAGATTGTGAAACTATGTTTGTGACCTCTCGGCCACAGACGCTGTAATGTACCCCACCATACTGCAGGCTGTTCTTGAATCTGTGCGCACGCACATGCCAAATAGGTCTTTGATGCTGAATGAGTCGCTGCTAGTCAATCTGCCATTTGTTGGTTTGTTGGTGCTAGTGCAACCACAGCACTATCAGTTTGCTCAGGAAGTCTGTGATGTATGAAGTAATGAAAGGATACCATTCACACATGCGGGAGGGGGAGGGTATATCAGTCCCATGTAATAAACGGTAGTAATAGAAACACGGAATATCCCCCCCCCCTCCCCCCCCCCCCCCCAAAAAAAAAAAAAAAACTGGAATTATAGGCTTTGTCAGAGTAGGCGGGATCGATACTTGTAATTTAGTGTATTGTGGTTCATGTTACATCGCACAAAGGCAGGTCCGCTTGGCCGAATGGGTAAGAACGCGTGTTCTTAAACATCCGTTATGTTGATGCCGAGGTTAGCGGTTCAACCCTAACACCGAATAGCTGGACTAAACTGTTGACCTGTCGTCCTTAACCTGGGGACGTAAATTACAAGTACCTCTGAAATCGGAGTGGGTTCGCCTGATGGCGAGGGACACAGTTAATAGGGAAAACTAATCCACATGCAAAATTCAGTCCAGCACTGCTGTAAATAGTATTCATGGACTATGCTTGAGTTCAAAGCGAGCGAGCGCAAAAAAAAAAAAAAAAAAAAAATCGTACAAAGTCTACTTTTAATGTTTCTTTTGTGTATGTTGCAGGATTGTTGTTGCTTCCCCACGGACAGTCCACAGTTTACCCAGATATTTCCTCTCAGATAAATATATGGTTGTTTCTATGTGAGGTTTTGTAGCCTAATTCATAGGATTGTCTAGGTGAGACGGGGCTCAGTTTTTAAAAATAAAGAAGGGGGGGGGGGGGGGAGAGATTGGCAGGTAGGTAGACTGATGTGTAGATATCAAAATATATAATATCAACCATTATATATAAAATATATATTATAATATATATAATACATCTTCTTATATATAAATAAGGAGCGTATGTCTGTATCTATGTATCTATGTATGTCCTTTGTGCGCTCGCGAACGGCCCATCCGATTGAGATGAAATTTTCTACACGCCTTCCTTTCAGTCCAGAGCTGTCAACTGTGATATCTTTTTAGTGTGAAATCGCCTGCTTACTCAGTATTATTTCATTTTTCATTTTTCATTATAATTGTATATATTTCAGGGGACCTAACTCCGTAAAAGTTATTTCAAGGGGCATAACTTTTCTGTATAACTTATAGTCATATTGTGGCATCGTTTTCAAAGATTTATAAACTCTGTGTCCATAGTTATGTACCGGCATATGAGTTATAATAAATAATGATACAAACTGTAAGGCATTTTTAAAGTTTTCATAAAAATAATGCACAATGCATAACATTGTAACTCATCTTTATTTGCTTAAGAAGTTACTGTAGTCATGCAGGTGATTAGCAAGCGTTTTCATTAAAAATAATGGATGGTGTCTGGAAGGACATTCTTTTAAGTTACTTTTTTTGTTGTATGAATTTAATGAGAACTTATATGACTACTTATGTGAATTAAATGAGATGCTCCCCACCAGGGACTGGGCGAAGCCGGACAGGGTCAGGCAGACAGATAGACAGACAGACAGACAGACAGACAGACAGACAGACAGACAGACAGACAGACAGATAGTCGGTAACGGGAACGGGAACTTATATGACTACTTATATGAATTAAATGAGATGCTCCACACCAGGAGCTGGGCAATGCCGGGCCGGGTCAGACAGACAGACAGACAGACAGACAGACAGACAGACAGACAGTCGGTAACGGGAACGAGAACTTATATGACTACTTATATGAATTAAATGAGATGCTCCCCACCAGGGACTGGGCGAAGCCGGGCCGGGTCAGCTAGTATCTTATATATAAAAGGCAATCTCCGTCTGTATGTCCGTATGTCCTTTATGCGTTCGCGAACGGCCCATCCGATTGAGATGAAATTTTCTACACGTCTTCCTTTCATTCCAGCGCAGCCAACTGTGATATTTTTTTAGTGTGAAATCGGCTACTTACCCAATATTATTTCATTTTTCATTATAATTTCATATATCTCAGGGGACTTAACTCTGTAAAAGTTATTTCAAGGGGCATAACTTTTCTGTATAACTTATAGTCATATTGTGGCATCGTTTTCAAAGATTTATAAACTCTTTGTCCATAGTTATGTACCGGCATATGAGTTATAATAAATAATGATACAATCTTTAAGGCATTTTCAAAGTTTTCATAAAAATAATGCATAATATTGTAACTCATCTTTTTATGCTTAAAGAATAAATAAATAATAGTTACCTTATCTCTATCAAGTTTGAAGATTTTATATTTCTTTACACTGTCGCCAACTCTAAGAAGACATGGAAAAACTTCAGCCATTATTAAATCTACAGGCATATGCGTTATATTCCTCCTCTCCTCCTACTCTCTTCCTCCGCCTCTTCCCTCTTTCTCCTCCTCCTCCCTCTTCCCTCCTCCTAATCACTCCTCTTCCTTCCTCCTCCTCCCCCTCATCCCTCCTGCGTTCTTCTCCTCCCTCTTCCTCCTCCCCTCCTCCTCCCTACTACTCCTCTTCCCTCCTCCTCCTCTCTCCGCCTATCTCTTCCTCCCTCCTCCTCCTCCCAGCTCCTACTCCTCCTTTTTCTTCTTCTTCTGCTGCTGCTGCCGCTGCTCCATTTACCCAAGTTAATTGTTGGGGAAGATGTAAAGATCTTTCAAGTGCTCTTTCTAATGCTTTTTGTAAGTTGGTCTTCGTTTATCTAAGGTTGTTCTAACTGCAACCAATAAATGATTAGACAGACAGACAGACAGACAGACAGTCGGGAACGGGAACTTATATGACTAATTATATGAATTAAATGAGATGCTCCCCATCAGGGGCTGGGCGAAGCCGGGCTGGATCAGACAGACAGACAGACAGACAGATAGATAGTCGGGAACGGGAACGTGAGCTTATATGACTACTTATATGAATTAAATGAGATGCTCCACACCAGGAGCTGGGTGATGCCGGGCCGGGTCAGACAGACAGATTAACCGGAACGGGAACTTATATGACTACTTATATGAATTAAATGAGATGCTCCCCACCAAGGAGTGGGCGAAGCCGGGCCGGGTCAGCTAGTTATATATAAAATCAACCATTGGGTGGGTGGGTGGATAGACCGATACATCAGTAGGTATATCGGTGGATGGGTAATAGATAGACATAAGTCGACACATGGTTGTCCGGGTAGCAGACAGACAGGCATATACATATATGTAATGGTACAGATAAACCCGTAGCATATGATGTCGTTGGGGTCTAAAGTGTTAGGTCTGTACATATATTCTATGCCACGACATACGAGGTTAGTTCCCACTCTAATTGACTTTCCTCCTCAGACAATTTTGAAAATTGTCTGGTGCCCAATTTTTTTTTTAAGGCTGGGTCAATCCCAGAACTGCACTGATCTGTAAAACAAATAATGCCTCTGAACAGAATTAAACCTGGACCGTTGTTTTGGCAAGCAGTCACACTAATCAATATGCACCGGAACTTCTGAATATACATAGGTAGATTAATGAACGGATGGGTAGGTAGGTAGACTGATAGACAAATATATAGCTCAACGAAAGGGCGGGTGGGTGGTCCGATAAGTTGATACGTCAGTGAATGAGTAGGTGAGTAGTGATATAGATAGATTGATCATTGGGTGGGCAGGTACATGGCTTACGAGATATTGCGGCCGACATCACATTCACTAGATACCTGTCGGCCATGAACCCGGTTACCTGTGCATGATGTGTGATCCAGATTTGGCGACATCAAATGCAAACACTCAACCTTCCCAGCAGATGGGTGGAAGTGCAGGTGGACGTGCTGCTTTCCAGCACTGACAGGTTGTGTCTTCAGGTGGTCTGCACGCCTTCACGTAACCCTCAGTTGATGTTTGCCGAGAGGTGCACACGAGAACATCGGTTAGTTACGTATTAGATTTGTAATGCCCAGTCAGCAAACCGTGGACCGTGAATGCACACATTAGGAAGAGGCTAGAAGCAACAGAGATGTGTGTCCTGGGGGAGAATGTTGCGAATACCTTTGAGTGACTGCAGTGCTTACGTGGAAGAGGCTAATGGAACTGGAACAACTTCCGGTGTGCTGATGTCGGGCTTAAATGTTCACTTCTCGTTCAGAAGGCAATGGCAAACTACTGAACGTAAAATTGTCTATAAAATCAACCAGTCGCAACATCCTGGAAAGGACATGCACCATTTTTAATTTTTTTTTAAAAAAGAGAGTCGTACAGCATTCTTTGGTCATGTGATGAGAAGAGAGGCAATGGAGAACATCATGACAGCTGGACATATCAATGGGAGAAGAGGCAGAGGTAAACTCTAGAGCAGTGGTTCTCAACCGGTGGGGGAATTTTAGGGTTTCCAGTGGGGGGGGGGGGGGGGGGGGGGGGGGGGGGGGAATGAAGACCATTTCAAGATCGCGTTAATACAAGAACCGATTACTTGATATTGTTTTTCCCTTCATACTTTACAGTTAAGTATGTCTCATTCTTCTAAAATTCATTTTATAAAGTCAGTAGACCCACAAATAATGTTTTATATGGATGTCTAGACTTGTTTTAGTATGTGCTATTAAATTTACCTTACATTTTTACGTATACTGTATAGGGGTGGGGGATTTTTAGATAGGAAATATGAAAGGGGAGGAGGGGAATGACGTTCTGAAAATACGGTGAAAGGGGAGGGGGGGGCGGGCCAATTTTTTGATAGGATTGGGGGGGAATGACGTTCTGAAAATATGGTGAAGGGAGACAGATGGTGGCATGAAGAAATATCACCAGCGGAGCTGATACAGAACACCAAGGACCGAAATGTGTGGATAGACATGAACGCCAGTTGGTAGGGTACGTGATCACGAGTATCCAATACAACTGGAGTGGGTGCGATTTTTCTAAGGTCAAGCAACTACCGCAGCTCTTGGAGTTGTCGGCACTGGTTTGGTTTTAGCTACGTAAGGATCGATCACTTTCGTTGCCCACGGATATCGCCAGTATCAATTCACCCATAGATCACACAAGGAGAATCTCACCACGCTGCACGAGCTCAGTAGTAGTTGGCGATACTCCAAACGGTTGTTTACTAGAATCGCACATGCTATGAATATTATGTTGTGGATGAGTTTTGTAATGTTGAAATTTAGCCTAGAAGCGGCTTAATCGCCCTGCCGAGTGAATTTTCACGTGTGGATGGTGAGACCTCCGGGTTTCTCGCTAATGCA
>JACEFZ010002477.1:20000-78640 GCA_014155875.1 Cepaea nemoralis | reverse complement strand
AATTAAAATAAAAATTTAAAAAAAAAAAAAAAAAAACAACAAAAAAATAGTAATAATAATAGTAATAATAATAATAATAATAATAATAATAATAATAAAACCCTAGTGTAACAGCCAGCCCCCTTTTTGTAGGCCAGTATATTCATCATAGCTAATAACAAGTGCCGCCACACCAGTCAATATTATTACTGGGTCGTGTAGTATTGATTTTTCATTTTTTTCATGCCTTTATAATGCATATATTTTATATTGTTGCCGTTCTCTGTTAGCCTTGAATGATGTGTGAATGATATAATGTATGAAAGAGAATGATAGAAGGGCAGAATGTAAGACGGGCCTGCGTGCCCAATTCTTAACCCTTTAAAAATAAAGTTTTATTGTTGTTGTTTATACAATGAATTTTAGAAGGGTGAGACGTACAGAACCGTAAAGTATGAAGGGAAAAACAATATCAAGTAATCGGTTCTTGTATTAATGCGACCTTGACATAATCTTAATTCCCCCCCCCCCCCACCCTGGAAACCCTAAAATCCCCCTAGGGGGTGGGAGGGGGTTCCCCCACCGGTTGAGAACCACTTGTGTAAACTATTTAACCGTGCTATCTGTGCTCCTCACCTACCTCACACAGACGTATAGTGTTGTACTGTGCTATTTGATATGGCGTAGACTATATCACCGTGCTATCTCTGCTGTTACATTTACATCTATTCACTCGCTGATTCTAGAGTTGCTGTAGAGTTGTCACCTCAAATACAGGCTCTGTTCATCCAGTTATACCTTAATTATACAAGCGTACCTGCTTTGCTATTCTTTGGGGCAATCTTTCACATCATCTCCATTTTCGTGTATCCATTGCATCGGTTCAAATACTCTATTTATTGTGTCCTTTGTTGCTCATATTCTGTGCACTCAAGTAAGCAGATAAAGAAAGGACCCTCTTAAATGCATTAAGGCGCATCGGGCAAGTGGTGGTAGCCCCATATTTGTATAGACCAACCTGCACCAGGTGGCTGATGTGGTTAATACCACGCCGTCCGTGAAATATGATATTCCTAGCTGAAATCACAGAAATTATTTCTTACTTGCATATTCATTTTCAGACGCTAAGTTGCCTGTTAATTGTTCTTACTTCAGCGCCAGACAGTAATGTTAAGTATATATGTCAATATATCAACTGACCGTTCTCATAGTAAATATGCTGTTTATCTTCCTCTCTGTTAATATGTGTTTATGCTGTTGAAGAATGTATAATTATCCTATTGTCTTTGTTTGATGTTTTTATACTTCCCGCCCGAGATATTGGAAACTTGGTGCATGATCTCGTACCTCTTGTGTGTATTGTCGACTGGAGTACTGGTGTTAGACATACGACGCCATGTTTGAATGCCCCGTGCATTTTCATATTTAGAACGAAAAACGTTGAAACAGGGGACATAACCTGTATGTTGTTCCTTGAATTCCAGATTACACCTACAGGAAGTGACGACAGGCCGGTTATGACAAGCCTGCAATGGCTGCAACAAACGTAGGCATCCGGTCGGTTGCTAGGATACCAGCAGAAGTGGCGTCATTCGGTGTCAGAAATGAACACAAAGATTTAGGTTCCACTTTGTTTTAGTTATATCAGTGTAAGCGCAAAACAGGACACGTCGTGGTGGAGTGATTAGTACACTTGGTTATCAGCACAGCGGTCGGGGTTGTTCTCTTCCCCTTCTCCTTCCTCGTTCGCGCTAAAACATCCACGCTAGGTCTTTTCTTCCTCCTGCTTTACTTCACTTTGCAAGATCGAAGATGGCAACTGCGGGTCATCAAATTCAGAGAGCTTTCCAGAACTAACCAACTGTCTTTCTGGCAAGAAGTTCATTCTACGGGGACAACCTGAGAAGAATCTTAGATATGTGCGAAATGTAGAACTTGGGTTCAAAACTCTAAGAGAGGCAATTTATGGTTGCTACCCCTGGCCTAGGAGTTAGCGTCTTTCTCCGTAATCCTGTATACTCTCGTGAGTGACGTGATGTGCGCGAGAATTGGTAGCGGTTCTAGCCGCGTCGGTAACTTAGGGGTCTGTTAGCCGGTCGCTCAGAAAGCAATGGCAAACTACTGAGCGTAATCTTGTCTTGTACATCAACTGCAGCTGAAAAATGCTGGTGTTGACTGCAACGTCCTGTAAGGGATATGCGTCATTTAAAAAAAAAAAAACATTAACAAGAAATGCCCATTTACAGGAAATGTGAGTATTCGTTGGTGTATCCTGACTGGGGGAGTGCTGAAAATGAAGATGATGAGGACAATTGTTATTTGCCTGGAGTACCTCCGTTGTGTGAGGCTGCTCTGCCCTTTTGAAAAGAGACGCAAGAACCTCGGCGTTCATCTCTCACCATGTTTCAGAGATGTTGAGATTGGAGATGTTGTCACAGTAGGAGAGTGGAGGCCTCTTTCTAAGACAACCAAGTACCATTTCCTAAAAGTCACCAAGACTTCAGGATCTAAGAAAGGTTTCAGCAAGGTTTGTTTGGCCTTTTTGGTGCATTTTGTCAGCGGGTATACACTGATACAAAATAATAATATAATTTAAAAAAAAATTAAAACATCCCGTTAATGTCTCCAATAACAGCAGTTGTTAGTGTCAAGTCTAATTGTGTGCGTAGCGCGGTGTTTTATGTGCGTTGCATCGTGTTGTATGTGCGTTGTATCGTGGTTTATGTGCGTTGCACCGTGTTGTGTGTACGTTGCCCCGTGTTTTATGTGCGTAACGGCCAGTGTATGCGACTTTAGCTAGAATTTGTCGGAGTTTGCTTCCCCAGCTGTCCATTAGAATGATCCCGACTTCCCTCTAAGGCAGCACTCAAGTTTCAGCAAGGTGGCCTTTCTTTTTAGGCTGTGAACGTGTGAAGTGGCAGCAAACCATCACGTGAAGGAGAAACAGTTTCTGTAGTGGCCATCTTGTTGACCGGAAACTTGCTCGGGTCAATTCTGTAGCTGTGGCAGGCTTTTCCAAATCAGCACGGCTCTGAGGTCGACCCGGCGCTGTAATATTGGTACCTTTTAATTTTAGGAATTTTCTTCAAATTAAGAGGATAGGAAAGCCGCCGAGGTATGGAATTGCGTCTCCACCTCAATAAAAAAGAGTGCGAGACCAGTTCTGGAACTTCACATCGGCCGAGAGGAGTGACAGTTCTTGAAATCTTTGTCAGACAGTAAGGCCAATCTGTCAAAGGACAGTATCGAGAGGAGATGCCCAGTGTCTTGACCAGTGTGAAGTCTGCTCTAGTGGTTTCAGTGCCCGCCAAAAAAGCGGTAGGAAGTACTTTTCCCATTATCATTCACAGATTGGCGCCGGATTGTAATAATAGGAACTATTTGTCCCAATATCATTTCCAGAGTGGCCTCAGATTGTAATAACAAGAACTACTTTTCCTAATATCATTCACATATTGGCACCGGATTGTAATAACAGGAACTACTTTTCCCAATATCATTCACAGATTGGTGCCGGATTGTAATAACAGGAACTAGTTTTCCCAATACCGTTCACAGATTGGTGCCGGATTGTAATAACAGGAACTACTTTTCCCAATATCGTTCACAGATTGGTGCCGTATTGTAATAACAGGAACTACTTTTCTGAATATCATTCACAGATTGATGCCGCATTCTAGTAACAGGGACTACTTTTCCCAATATCATTCACAAGTTGGCGCCGGAAGGTAGCGTACCAGCTGAGATCGCGAGAGTAACTGCTCTTCTATTTGCCCATCCACAGGTGTGTCGGTGGAGGCTGGATCCCAGGCCATCTACATGACCAACTACTGTAGCATGACCGTCTCCGTCGACGGCAGCCTGCTGCTGGACCTGACACCCCCGGACAGTCTGGACGATGAGCGCAGCGGGGACTTCCTGCACTGTGATGTCGACATAGTGGCCCCGAGGAACATGAGACTCCTGACACACGTTCAGCAGTTGGGCATTTCATCTGCGGCAGATCATTCTGACAGGTAAGGTCACTCGTACAGGTATGATATATTGGGAATATAGGGCCAATAAAACAGGCAGCATGTTTTGGACATTTTTATATAAAATTTTACAAAGCGAGAGGATCGACTTCATTGCACCGGGTTTTATCCCATATGGCCTGGTCTCTTTCCGCAGAGCCGCCTACAGAAAGCGTCGCACAAAGCACGAACTCTGTAGCTCCAGCGACGACCCCCAGGAGACTGAGAAAATTGCACAAAGGCTTAGGGCCTGGTTTGCTCTGCCATTTAGTCTTTAGGGTGCATTCCATCGCACTATGATAAAACATGAAAATGTTTATTTATAAAAGTTAATTTGTTTTCTTTTGTGGACTGGACACGTGTGTGGTTGAATACCGCGTGTATGGTTATAACAATGTAGCTATACCGGAAATGTGGCTGTGTGGGTGTCACAAAATGAAACCGTGTGTTTATCCGGTTGATTATTACAGAGGATTTTCGGATTAAGCGGACGATCGACCAGCGACATCTATTTGTACTAACAGAGTAAACACAGCTGCACAGGTTACATCGTGTCAGCCCATAAACACATTTGGTGGTGAGTGAGAAGGAATGGATACACAGAGTTGGCAGTTCATTAACAAGTAGAATCACATATATTGTCAGCTTAGGATATGGAATGGTTCCGTTTGTCATCTATACTGCCGGACATCAGACGGAAATGGCTGCTGGGATTGTCACCACGGAACAGAAGAGTGACAAGTTTGTCAACATTTGAATGCAGATGGAAGCCGTGAGATCACAGGGGCAGATGTAAAACGGAAGTACCTAGTACGGAAAACAGTGCATCTGTCAATTCTTGGTTTCCGGAACATCAAGATGATTGGCAGCTTGGTATCGAAACTCTTTGTTGGGAGTTTACAGAAACTAGCTGGCTTGTTTTGAGAATCTAGGCAATTACTGACAACTTTGACAGGATTTAAGCCAGGAAAATAGTTCTTGACAGGGGATGATTTGCCACTGTGCCACCTGTGAGGGGGAGTAAAGGATAACGTCACGTGGACAACTTTGGTAGTTTGCCATATAAACTCGAGTTGAGATCAACTAGGGTGGACTTGAATAATGCTCTAGACAGAGTGCAGGGCACTGCAGTGCCAGTGGAAATAATATCTACCGTGTGTTAATTAGTGACTTAATTTTGCACGTGCCTATAATGGCAGATGTAGATATGATTGATAGGACTGCAGTAGTGCCATTTAAGGTATAACCTATTATAATATTAGTTCTAATTACTTTAGGCAGTAGCCTTGTTAAACTATAGTGTGATGATTAGCACTGTTAGTGGAAACTAGCTAGAGTAGTGAAGTGATACTTGGCTCTGTTAGCTAGAATAGATTAGTGAAGTGTTGATAAGCTTTACTAGTTGAGAATTGAGTAATGAAGGATAATTGGGATCTTCCCGTAGGTGTCCCTGGTGGGCGGGGTTCCGCATTCTGTTTGCTGATATTTTTTCTTTGTCATAGCCTGATTCGACTCTAGGTGGGTAGCTAATCTGCTCTATGACTAAGTCTAGTTAGCTAAAGATCATTAAGCAAGGTGATAGGCTTACACTCAGCCGAAGGGATCAGTGACTAGTACTATCACCAGATGTGTTGTTTCTATCCTAGGTTCCCTACCAGATCCAAGGAAACTCTACAAGTTTTGGGAAAGAATTAAAAAACCCATTCTGAAGAACACCAGTTCAAGAGTCAATAAAGTTGCATACAGAAACGTAACTTACGCTAGAAAGAAATTGATTCATCAAAGAGAGTGATGCATACTGATGCACCACACAGCATCAGACAGTAGTAACGAACCGAGAACCGGCTAAGAGTACCTAGTGTTAGTACAGTAACAATTAACATTAGTAATTAGCACTTACGGACTGAATGGTTCGATGTGCAACGAGGATGATCTGTCGACTAACTAACTAACTAACTAACTAACTGCGTACACACTGCAAAAGACTTGTGCAGTTTGTTTAGGAACATTAGGAACGGACATTGTGTAGAGTGCAACCGGTCCCTGATTAACTCTTAATACCACCGGTGTCTATTTCGGATGTTCATGAAATTGGATTACCAGAGGTCTACAGAGGCAAAGCATTATCCGGCAAGATGGTTCCGGCAACGGGTGAGACGTACTTGTTCTGACGTAACGTGCTGTGGTCTATCTTTGCTGTGATCAGCTGACTGAGTTGATGTCTGAGAGACAGAGTCTACACACTTTATAGAACACGTCACACATTTTCTTCGCATACACGTCTCATACATGTTACACTTTTATTTTAATAAATTAATCTATATTAATTTCTAGAAGCAAGAGTTGTTGAGTATGTTGCGTTGGGGAAGTATTAGAAGGGGGCATAGTACGACAGTGTGAGAGTGATAGGAAAAGGTGTCCATAGGCTGATGGAGTGTGTTGGACGGAAGCTGGTGGATTCTCCAGAATATTGAGGGGGGAAAAAAAATAATATTATAATGTGGGTGTCGGATCTCCTCACTCCAGGGACGACACTTAAAAGGAGGACACGACAGTGGGGAAAGAGGGGTCAAACGTCGAAGGTTAATAACGCCACGATGTTTTTCAATGCATGTTTGCAATTCTCTGAGCAACGATATCGACTATTTTCGTTCAGTCTCTGCTTACTTGTTTCAGACTGCATCTCTATGAAGGTAACCCTGGCACCTCACGGCTGACACCCATCAAGGGACTGTACGGCAGGCTGGACACGTCCCTCCCCATCTTGACCACTCCAGGTACATAGTTACAGTTAGTTGCAAATCCTTTACATGACGTTGCAGTCAACACCAGCAGTTTTCTGCTGTTATGATTTCTTGACAAGTTTACGTTCAATAGTTTGCTTGCTTTGTGAACGACCGGCACACATACAATTTCGTAAATAACCAATGCAACGCCGTCTGCTGTCAAATCGCGCGCAGCTGTGTTTCGAACGCGGGTATGCGGGATCACGAAACTTGTCCGTAACGCCTTAGCCACGGAGCCGGCTTCAAGTACATACACAATACAATAATAACTACGTACCTTTTAAATGTCGAAGTAGCCGAGAGGTTTAACGCACTCGCTTAAACTTCCTGTGCTCTGAAGGCGGACCAATGGGTTTATCCCACACACCGGACAGGTGGACGTGAACATTGATTTTTCCGTTAGAAAGCAATGGCAAACTACTTACTGTAAAATGTGCCTAGTAAATCGGAAAAAAGCAGCCAGGGGCTGGGAGTGAGTGCAGTGTCATGCAAAGGACAAGCAATGTCTTAGAGTGTGACATTGGCACAGACAGAAACACACGTAATGCTTTAGATTGTCACATTGGCACAGACAGAAACACACGTAATGTCTTAGAGTGTCACACTGGCACAGGCAGAACACATGTATCAATACGCTGAACCTATCGGGAGGAGGGCCACTTAACCGTCCTGACAGACAATAGTTTGTCAAACTGAGTGATGCCTCTCCACAGCGCCAAAGCCTGGGCTGAATTGAAGAGATCATGAGTTTCCCGTGCAGCATGATCCCTCTCTCGGCCTGTCTAGTTTACTCCAGAGGAAAGGTGACATCAATACATCTGGAACAGGACAAGCTGGAGAAGCTGCGGGATCAGTAAAGCAATGCTCTAACTGTCCGCCTGTGGGAGCTTTCATCCTAGACCAGTTGCCGACCAAGGCTTGGTCTGCCCCTAATTTAGTCTTAGGTTGCATTTCCTCGCACTAGGGTAAGGCTTGCTTGTATCACATCTGTACAAATTGTGAGACACTCTGACACCGAGTGGGAATATCACATTTGAAAAAAGTGAGAGACTGTTCCATGAGGTTGGTGAAGTATAATGTCACAGTGTGACATGTCTGCGTTGACGTACCAACTTTACTGTCACATAAACAAACATGACCTTTTAACTTCTTCAGGCCGTAAGGTGAAGGATTTCAGAACCCTCGGCAACAAGTTGAAGGTCGACTATCTAGGCAAACCTACAATAAGAACTCCAGGCTTCAGGCTGATCATTACAGCATTTCAAGGTCAGTAGTGTTGGTCTAAGGATAGGCCCGGTCTAAGCCTAGGTTAGGTGTAAGGCTAGGTTAGGTGTAAGGCTAGGTTAGGTGTTAGGCTAGGTTAGGTGTTAGGCTACGTTAGATGTTAGGCTAGGTTAAGTGTAAGGCTAGTCAGTAGGCAAGTAATGGAGCCTTGTACACGCCTTAAGGCGCATCGGGAGCGTGGTGCTAGAGGCATATTTGTATAGACCAGCCGGCGCTGGTTGGGGGTTTGTGGTCAGTGCCACGCCGACCGGGTATAAGGCTAGCTGCTAGGTTAGATGTAATTCTAGGTTAGATGTAATTCTAGGTTAGGTGTAATTCTAGGTTAGATGTAATTCTAGGTTAGGTTTAATTTTAGGATTGGTGTAATTTTAGGATTGGTGTACTTCTAGGTTAGGTGTAATACTAGGTTAGGCGTAATTCTAGGCTATGGATAGTTCTAGGTTAGATGTAATTCTAAATTAGGGATAATTCTAGGTCAGATGTAATTCTAGATTACATGAAATTCTAGGTTAGATATAATTCTAGGTTAGATGTAATTCTAGGTTAGGTGTAATGTTAGATTGGTGTACTTCTAGGTTAGGCGTAATTCTAGGCTATGGATAGTTCTAGGTTAGATGTAATTCTAAATTAGGGATAATTCTAGATTAGATGAAATTCTAGTAGGTTAGGGATAATTCTAGATTAAATGTAATTCTAGGTTAGGGATAATTCTAGGTTAGATGCAATTCTAGGTTAGATGTATTTCTAGGTTAGATGCAATTCTAGGTTAGGGATAATTCTAGGTTAGGCATAATACTAGGCTAGGTGTAATACTAGGTTGAGAGCATGGTTAGGTGTAAGGGTAGCTAATATGTAAAAATTGGCTAAGTGTAAGCTTCGGCTATTATCATCATTTTGTGCCCCGACGAGCAGGGCCGGATTTAGACATGATAAGGCCCTAAGCTATTTGAAATATGGGGCCCTTTATAAGTCCAGATATTCTATGTCAGTGACAAATTGCTCACTCGGACAATATTTTTTGGGTACCCCACTTTCTTGGGGGCCCCAAGCTATAGCTTGTGTAGCTTATACGTAACTCCTGCACTGCCGCCGAGTGACTTATGCATTCGTGTCTGTCTGCAGATCTCGGTTCTCGGTGTTCTGAATCAATTCTACTGGTGGTATTTCTCATGTTGTCACCTTAGATCGACGTTTCTCTCTGTCTGCCTTTTCCTCTTGTTGTTGTTTATCTTAGTAAGATTTCAATATTATATTAAAGTTATTGCTCACCTTTGCAATATTTTAATATCATTTTAAAGTTATTATTTATCTTAGTAAGAGTTTAATATTATATTACAGTTATTGCTTATCTTTACAATATTTTAATATATTAAAGTATTTGCTTATCTTTGTAATATTTGAATATCATATTAATGTTATTGTTTATCATTGTAATATTTTAATATCATATTAAAGTTTTGTTGATTTTTTGAAAGATTTTAATAAAATTTTAAAGTTATTGTTGGTTTTTATGAGATTTTAAAAGTATGTTAACGTTACTGCTTACCTTTGCAATATTTTAATATCATATTAAAGTTATTGTTTATCTTTGTAAGATGTTAATATCATATTAAAGTTATTGTTGAACTTTGAAAGATTTTAATATTATATTAAACTTATTGCTTATCTTTGCAACATTTTAATTTTATATTAAACTTATTCCTTATCTTTGTAATATTTTAATATTTTATTAAAGTTATTTATTATCTTTGAAAAATTTTAATATCTTCATCTTCTTCTGCGTTCATCCGGAGAATTTTTTTTCGGACGTGATTGCTTTGTGCCTGTTTACAGTAGAACTGCGTTCTTGCGTCGTTATGCCGACACATCCGACTTCTGCGGACATTTGTTGACCGGGTTAACTTTCCCGGGGAAATTTTAATATCATATTAAAGTTATTTTTTATTTTTGTAATATTTTAATATCATATTACAGTTGTTGTTTATTTTTGTAAGATTTTAATACCAAATTAAAGTTATTGTTTTTATGATAGTTAGTTAGTTTTAATAAAGTTATTGTTTGCCACTGATATATCTGTAGATATTAGTATCACTTACTGTTTATCTTTGCAGATTTTAATATCATTTTACATATTGCTCAAATACGAATATTTGTTGTCTCTAACAAAATAATCTTTGATGTTTAATTGCCATATCTGGTCACAGACCCCACGTCTGCAGGAAAATGCCCGCCAAAATATTATCACTGCACGCGCGCGTCAGTTTGCGTCATGCGCCACGTGGTTTGCGATGGTAACCCCAACTGTGGCAAGGATGATGATGATGACGAGAGGGAGTGCGACAGTAAGGATACAGTTACTAATTTGCTTGCTGAATGTAAGTATACGTATAGATAATGACATTAAATAAAGGCTTTCCTTATGATGATACATATAGTAATGATAGTGAATGAATACAAAAGTTGTTGATGATGATGAGGGGAACAGACCAAGGAGAAGACCTAGAAGCAAATACCTGGATGACTTGGCCTTGTGGCATGGTCGAGACAGAAACACGGAGCTGATCCACGACTCTGGTGATCGAGTGAGATGGCAGAACATGACCGCCCACGCTTACCGGCATGGTACATGATGGGTGGATAGATGATGATGATAGATATAAAATTTGATGATGGTTTTCTAGTGATTGCCACTTCCATCCACATTGAACTATAATCCCTCATAGCCTCAATATCAACACTGTTTCATTTAACTTCCAAACACCTCCCTACACCCACCCCCTCCTATCCCCGCAGGTGTATAGTCAACTTAAAAAGTTATTTTCATATCCTTTACAGGACGTCGCAGTCAACCCCAGCATTATTGTCCCTGTTTATGATTTCTTGGCAAGTTTGCGTTCAGTGGGTTATCATTGTTTTCTAAGGAGCAACCAGCACTCATACTATTTTATGAAAACCAACGAAGGGCGGTCTACATCTAAAGCGTCCTTGGCTGTGTTTCGAACGCGGGATGCAGAATTGCGAACTGCATCCGTGACACCTTCAACACAGAGAACTAATCCCTATTTTACCTTTCGCTCACATGAGCGTTCTCCCCTACCCTTCCAGCGAGTGTTCTCCCACCAGGTGGCTAAGCCAATCCCTGAGCTTTTGACATATGGACCTTTGGCCCATTAACCAGCCTAAACCACTCATCCGGTTCATTCCATGCACCGATAGTCAGTCATCAAACACGTCGGTCGCTCAAGACGTATTCAGCCAAACAAGGATACAGATAAGTAACCTTAATATTTTCATGTAGTTGTGTGTCGGGTTGTGTTTGTTCTGTGCTGACGAAGGTTCTAGCCGCAACGTCCATTTTGTTTCTTGTAATCGTACTCTAATAAAGCTCACAATGTACTTCTCGGTCTTATTTTGGTGATTCATTCAAAAATTTTTGTGACAGACTGGTATGTTCGCGTTCTGGTAGCAGCTTTATGCAAGCATGCCGGCGAGTGCTGTTGGGTTGTCAGGACTGCTGTCTATTCCAGGATCATTTTGTGTGATATTCGCTGGCACAGAAACGGAGCATTATTGGGCGACGCTCAACGAATACCTAGTAAATAGACAAGTTGATGATGGTGATGATAAATCCCGATAATAATGCATTACAATTATCATTTAGCAACACCTTTACAACGCGTTGCTCTCATGATACACCAGTGGACATACTGTCAGTGGTTCTCAACCGGTGGGGAATCCCCCCCCCCTCCACAGGGGAAGAGGGGGGGGGGGAGAATTAAGATTATTTCAAATCGCATTGATACAAGAGCCAGTTACTTGCTATTGGTTTACCTCTAAATTTTACAGTTCTGTACTTCTCGCCCTAATGAAATTCGTTTTATAACGTAAGTAGACCCGCAAATCACGTTTTATGCAGATGTCTAGACTTGTTCTAGTATGTGCTATTAAATTTAGCTTCCATTTTTATGTATACTATGTAAGGGTCTCAATACATCCAGCATCATTTCTCTTGGTCTGCCTCTGCCTCTCTTCCCCTCAATCTTTCCAGGTGTTACGATGTTCTCCAATGCCTCTCTTCTCATCACGGTGGCATGGAGGGAATATCAGCAGCAGAATTGATCCAGAAAACCAAAGACCGAGATCTATGGAGAGCCATGAACGCCTGCGCTAGCCGGCACGGCACTTGATGATGATGATGTAAGGGTGGGGGGGGATTTATAGGGAGGAAATTCCAAAGGGGGGGGGGATGAAGTTCTGAACATATGGTAAAGGGGGGCATGGGCCAAAAAAGGTTGAGAACCACTGCTCTATGTCATTCACCAGCGCCCTTTCCTCATGCATATTGTTGTCTTCTGTGACAGATTCGTTGACAAGGGATATAATCGTGGTGATCCTGCTGCCCGTAGTTACCTTCCTTGCTGCAGTTACCGCCATATACCTGGCCGCGAGACAATACATCAATCACAGGTAAGTTGTACCCACTTGAGTGGATGTGACAGCGAGGTTTAGTGTTGAATAGATCAACTCTCTTCCACATTGTCTTAACTAACATTTGGTGACGGAGTATACAAGAAACTATTAGTCCAGTAAAAGTCACCGAGCCTTCCGCGGACGCTGTCTAGTTTATTGGCTATACGGTGCTAGTAACTGCCGCTTCCATTGACGATGAACTGTATTTTTCGTGGCGGACTTTTGTGTTGGCATTCTGGCAGCGGCATTATGCATAGTATACCTGTGTGGGCTATTGGCTATTGGCTGGTCGAGACTCCTGTGTGTTCCACTATTCACATGGGACAGTGAGAAGCATGTTTGTGATATTCACTGGCACAGGAATGGAACATGATGGGGCAAGCCTTGGCCGTGAAGTTGGAACCGCGACTAACTAACCCTTTGATTTATTTGGTTTTTTCGGGATTTGAGATGTAAATATTGAGCACAACCCACTACTGGCAGCGCTGACCGTATTCTGGTATGAACCTAAGGCCTGTCCACGTCAACTTAAAAAGGTATTTGTATTTCCTTTACAGGACGTCGCAGTGAACCCTTATTTGTAGAGATCTATCAGCGCTCGGTGGATGATGTGAAGTTGGCACCGCGACTAACTAACTAACTAACTAACCCTTATTTGTAGAGATCTATCGGGCTCCGTGGCCATGTGGTCAGTATCACATCAGCAACCTTTTACTTCCCAAGAACTTTCTTAATACCAATTTTAACCTGGGTCGACCTTGGAGCCAATGTCAGTTTAAAAAATCCGCACCTGTTGAGATGCGGATCGAAGCTATTACCACCGGGTCGGCAGACGTGGATCTAACCACGCTACCGCGGATGTCAAGTCTGCAGAGTTTGGTCAGTGAGAACACCTTCTCGCAACACCTTTCTCTCGTGGACCACGCGAAAACCTTTGCTCGACAGCTGACCCTCTTTCGCAACCTTTAATCTGCTCTAATCAATACTTTGCTTGGCTGTTTGAATTGGTGGTTTCTTAATAATCTGGGAATTTATATACAAGCACGTCTCTGCAGATATATGTGGCTGTTTTGACTTAAGGGGGTCTTAGTTATCTGGTAGTTTATTTATATGCTCATACCTGCAGATATATGCGCTCCCAAAATGACCTATAACTTAATTAAAAATAATAAAATAAATAATTGCTTTATTTCCAACTTTCAACAGGATTGACGTTCCGGAGATATGTGCGGTTCATTTCACAGCAAAAAAAGATGGATGCGTGGGCATTGAAGCCAAACACGGGCAATACAATCCCCCAACGTACCAAGACATCATGGACATGTGCTCCGGTTACGAACCACCTCCAACATATAACCAGCTGGCTACTTCGGCAACCAGATGTGATAGATCGGCAACCAGATGTGATAGTTCGGTAACCAGATGTGATAGTTCGGTAACCAGATGTGATAGTTCGGCAACCAGAGGTAATAGATCTGTGGGAATAAGTAATGGTAGACGTGTATTGAAAAGTGAAGTAAGGAAGCTGTCAAGAGAGTGTGAACTGTGCGGCCGTGTGACGCATGATTTTAGGATATCTGTGATTCCTGAAGAAGATGAATGTTGTCGTCATGATGACGACGTACTACACAGCGCGACAGATCCGGATGACGATGGGCAATTTCAAACTAGACGAGGGAAACGAGGAAAAGGAAAAGTCAAGAAGAAAATAAAATATAATGAAAATGCGAATTGTATCCATGAAACAAAAGATTTCAGAGAAGACAACCAGAACAGTTTCATGGCCTCCTGCGTGGTCTGTTGTTGTGGTGACCAGTGCCATTCCCTGGAGGGCCATGCTTTCCCTCACATGTCTCACGTAACTCCCTACTGCAGGCGTGAATTGGCATGTTCCAACTGCACACAGCCACACGAGAAACTTTACAGCCGTAGTTCGAACCCTGTAAAGCCACATGTGGAGAGTTAGATTCCTTGTCTAGACTTCACACTGCCACAAGAGGAAAGCTACTGTAATTTAGAATATTCGACCTCCTCACAAGAATAAGTGTAAGCAAATAAACAAGAAAATACTATGCTGTACAGATAGACAAAATGCAAGAACGAAGTGAAAGGGATGTCCACAAAGTTAACAGAACAGTGTGCAATTACGTGCAAATAGAACCGCATGTTCGGGGTAGGGCAGAAACAGAGGTCGCTGGAAGTTATTGAATCAGCGTGTGCGTATGCTTGTTCAGCTTACGAAAAAGAAGACACATACATATTTGCACAAACATTGTTATTTACAGTTGCAAAATTAATTTTCTTGGTATCTTTAAAACTAACAGCAAATAATATTTGTTTCTAAATTGTTCATTACAAATAATGTTTTGACAAACTGAGAAGAGAATGGCAAATGTTGCAGCCGTGTTGTGAGGCCGTGATAGACATGCATTTCTATCAGGAATAAAATTAGTGGAACTGCGGTAAATCTGAGGAAATGTAGATCATATAAAATAACACAAAGTAATGCAGCTTTACAGAACAGAATTACCAAAAATACAGGACGTTGCCTCGACTAGCCTTCATCGGCAAACAAATACATGCACGAAACAACAGAAAAGACCTTCAGTGACTACATCAAGGCATAAGAACGGGATGAGAAGAATGAAAATGACGAAACAATGACAACTATGAGGAGAAAATGAAAATGTTACAACAAATTGTTTGGTACTTATCGGAGAGTTGTAGGCTGTGATACAACATGAATCTTCCCATTGCTATTCTTATATAGACAGCCATGGGAGTCTATGGTGTCATGGGGACCGGAGTAGGGAATGGTAACGGTTTAGTGAAGATCCCAGGTTAATGAGTGTAAGTGAAAATAAAGAGGGAGGAAGGTAAGGTGGGAAACTAGAAGCAAAGGAGATGTGATGGTGGTCTGAGACCATGCCACCACAGACTCCCACGGCTGTCTATTTAAGAGCATCAAGGTGAAGTTCATGTTAATATCACAACCTGGGATTATAAGATTAGTAGCAAACATTTTTTTCTTTCAAATTTTAATTTTCTCTTCATTGTTCTCATCTCATTCTTATTCCTTAATGTATTCACCGGAGGGTCTTCTTCGTGATTATATATTGTGTTTTGTATATGTATTTGTTTGCTGATGAAGGCATCGCCGCAACGTCCTGTATTTTTCATAATTCTGTTTTGTAAAGCTGCATTACTTTGTGTTATTTTATATTGTTTATATATTTCAGTCAAGACAACTTATACTTATAACAGCTGGTGGAATGTGTTTAGTGTGTGTGACAAACATATTGTCTTGTTGTTATGTGCCACTTACAGTGTGACAGATATGTTGCTTGCTGTTGAAATGTGACATATGTTGGGTTTTGTTGTTGTTGTGTGTTTGATCGCTTAGAACTCAGGCGTAATCCACACACGCCCTACAAGAAGTGAGGCATTGGAATGATTTTGCGTGTGGATTAGCCTTCCCTTTTACCATTGTCTCTCGCCATCTGGTGAACCCACTCCACTTCTGAGGTATTTGGAATTTACGTCCCCAAGTCAAGAACGAGAAGTCAACATTTTAGTCCAACTGTCTGAGAAGAACTGGTTGCTATCATCAGGAGAAGACAGTCAATAGTCTTTGGACTTGTCATGAGCAGGGGAAAGCTGGAGTATGTCTTCACAACGGGAACGTTGGAGAGGGAGAGAGAGAGAGAGAGAGGGGGGGGGGGGGGCGAGAGAGAGGGGGGGGGGGGGAGAGAGAGAGAGAGGGAGAGAGAGAGAGAGAGAGGGAGAGAGAGAGATGCTTGACATGGCATGGAGAGACATGAGTACCATACATAACTAGCAGCACAGGAGACTAGAAGGTTATGCACAGACATGATCACCAATGCCACAGACTATAAGACCAAAGTGTGTAATTACCCTACTACTCTGCGGTCAGATGAGGCAGTTTAAGTGTGTTAAGCCTTTCAGCCACTCTGACCCCTGATGGCTGTATGTGGCTATGCTCATGTGACGAAGTGCTGATACTAGCAGTGATGTTGTGAAGGCCGAGAACTGATGCTCCAAAAATACAACCAGTCCTGACTTAAGAGTATCGCATTGTTACACCCACAACTTCCATCTCCTCATACACTGGAACATGTGACACCACGAAAAAATGCAAAACACGGGTAGAGAAAATAACAAGTTGTTGGAATGCAGAGGTAAAGAAAGCTGTAAAAGACAAAAAGGAACAATATAAAAAGTGAGTGAAGAGCAAACAGGAACATGGTTACACAGAATATAGAATAGCAAGAAGACATGTAACTAGAATTGTAAAAATAGAAAAACAAAAAGACAGAGGAATATGGAAAAACCCTAAATAAAATCTACAAGGAGGCAACAAGGAAATTCTACAAAAAGATAAGTGCAGTGAGAATAAAAGGAAAATCCTTTGACCCATCTGAAATAATTAACAGGGAAAAAGGAGAACCAATAAGTGAACAAAAACAAATCCTAATAAGATGGAGGCAGTACTTCGATCAACTTCTCAACTATTCCATCAGATTGCCACAGGAATTCAGCAAACCGACACAGAGGCCATCGAAGAACTAGAATCAGACATACTGAAAGAAGAAATTGGAGAAGCCATAAGATTAGTCCCATTGAATAAACCACCGGGGCAAGATGAAATACCAAATGAACTAATTAAAGCAGCAAGAGAAGTAGGAACAGCATGGCTACATAGACTATTCAATCATGTTTGGGTAGAACAACAGATACCACAAGACTGGGAAAATGCCATAATTATTAAAATTTGGAAAAAACAAAGGCAGTAAACAAGATCTCCGACATACCTCTGAAGTCGGAGTGGGCTCACCTGAATGGCAAGGGACACCGGTAAAAGAGAAAACAAGCCCACACGCAAAACTCAGTCCTTTACTACTTTAAACAGTGTGTATGGACTACGCTTGAGTTTAAGCGAGCGAACAAAAAGAAGAAGAAGAAGAAGATGATCTCTGACAGTCAATGGATCAATTCGTGTGTTGACTCATTCTGTGCCATGACACAAGGCTGTCAAGAATCTTCTCACACTGTCTTCCTCTATCTATCTCTCTTTCTGGTCGTCACATGTTCCAGTGTTTGTCTTCTCATAACGGGCCCAAAGAATGATGACTGCCTCTTTCTGATATTTGTAATAAGTTGTCTTTGCTTTCTCAGCTTCCCTTAAAACGTATTGATTACTGATTTAAGCTGTCCAATTAATTTTCAGCATTCTTCTATAAAACCACATCTCCAAGGCTTCCAAGGATTTTTTTTAGCCTGTTCACTAATTGTACAAGACTCGCAGCCGTTTGTTAAAACTGGTTCTGTGTAACATACAAGAACTCTTTTTCTTAACCTTCGTACCTGTCCACAATATTTTCCATATTCGTCTCCATCCATGATATTCTCAACAGTCTTCTCCGTTCACGATATTCTCAACATTCTTCTCCGCACAAAATATTCTCAACACTACTCTCCCTCAAGTTGTTTTCATGGAAATAACAAGCGAGACTATTATATATCCCAACTACAAGCCAGGATTGAACAGAACATCAATGATGTAAATACAATTGATTCTTCTTCTTCTTCGTTCATCCGGAGTTTTTTTCCCGGATGTGATTGCGTTGTGCCTGTTTACAGCAGAGCTGCGTTCTTGCGCCATTAGGCCGACACATCCGACTTCTGCGGGCATTTGTTGACCGGGTTAACCTTCCCGGCAATTGATTTTAGTTGACAAATTGTGTGTGTGTGTGTTTGTGTATAACAGAAACACTAAATAATGTAATATAGAAAGTCTGTCAATAAATATGCATTTTATTAAAAAAAAACAATATATTAAACAAGTTAGTTACATATCTTTCACAGGATGTTGCAGTCAACCCCAGCATTTTTTGGCTGCTCGTGATTCCTGGGCAAGTTTATGTTCAGTATTTTGCCATTTCTTTCCAAACAACTGGCACTCATATCATTTCATTTTAAATAAAGCCAACGCAAGGCAGTCTGCTGCCAAATCGCCTGCAGTTTTGAACACGGCCATTCCATGACCCGAGTTAAGTGTCATAGGTCATGGCAGTGTCCAGAATGAAAGTCTAGTGTGTACACTAGACCGTGACAAGTAAATCACCTGTCAGCACTTTTGACACGGCATGAAAAGCGTGGGGATTCGCTCCGCAGCAAGCAAAGCATCTCCTTGAAAGTCATTCAGGGTGTGACTGTGGACCTGGTCAGGCGTTCTGTGGCAATGGCCAATCTATAGGGCCGCCACGTTACAGGTGATAGTTGTATAAATGTAGTTTACAACTGTTTTAGACTGTTATTATTTTAGTGAGGAATAATTGTGTGATTACCTAAAATGTGAAGTGAAAGAGTTGATAAATTATAAAGATAATCAAAATCCATACCAGTGTTTGGTGGCAACAATTATCTGTGTAGTTACGTTGATCGTCTCTTGTGTCAGAGATGACACATCATGTTATAGGCACTCAAGCCACATCAGTAACTCTATGAGCCATTCCACCATGAGGATACAGGAACCAGTCTAACAATATGTGTTCAGCAAATATGAACAAACCCGAAGAAAATAACCACGGACCTGATGGCTATAGAAGTTATACCCCAATGCCAAGGGCGACTTGAACAGGATTGTAAGAGCGCATCAATATAAGCTTTGCAACGGCGATCAGAAAGCAAATGTTCCAAGCCAACAATAAGATAGCCATGGGAACGATATCATAAAAAGTAACCCCTAGTAAAACCACTAAGCGCAACGGCAATAAACCGTCCTATGGCACCACCATCCCAAGATCACTCAAACGCTCTACGGCAAATGCGCTATGGCAGCCCATAACTCCTTTGCCACGGAGCCAACTCTGTATATAATATATAAAACATTGAGCAATTTATAATACAATAGTATAGAGAAAAGCATATCTATATACAATAGTAAAGAAAACAGCATCTCTATATACAATAGTATAGAATACAGCATCTCTATATTCAATAACCAAGCAATTGTTGTCATGTCCTGGCCATCAGGACATTCCTTAGTAGGATCTATGTTAACTTACAGGACATTCCTCAGTAGGATCTATGTTAACTTACAGGACATTCCCCAGTAGGATCTATGTCAACTTACAGGACATCCCTCAGTAGGATCTATGTTAACTTACAGGACATTCCCCAGTAGGATCTATGTTAACTTACAGGACATTCCTCAGTAGGATCTATGTTAACTTACAGGACATTCCCCAGTAGGATCTATGTTAACATACAGGACATTCTCCGGTAGGATCTATGTTAACTTACAGGACATTCCCCTGTAGGATCTATGTTAACTTACAGGACATTCCTCAGTAGGATCTATGTTAACTTACAGGACATTCCCCAGTAGGATCTATGTTAACTTACAGGACATTCCCCAGTAGGATCTATGTTAACTTACAGGACATTCCCCAGTAGGATCTATGTTAACTTACAGGACATTCCCCAGTAGGATCTATGTTAACTTACAGGACATTCCCCAGTAGGATCTATGTTAACTTACAGGACATTCCTCAGTAGGATCTATGTTAACTTACAGGGCATTTCCCAGTAAGATCTATGTTAACTTACAGGACATTCCTCTGTGGGATCTATATTAACTTACAGGACATTCCCCAGTAGGATCTATGTTAACTTACAGGCCATCCCTCAGTGGGATCTATGTTAACTTACAGGGCATTTCCCAGTAAGATCTATGTTAACTTACAGGGCATTTCCCAGTAAGATCTATGTTAACTTACAGGACATTCCTCTGTGGGATCTATATTAACTTACAGGACATTCCCCAGTAGGATCTATGTTAACTTACAGGACATCCTCAGTAGGATCTATGTTAACTTACAGGACATCCCTCAGTAGGATCTATGTTAACTTACAGGACATCCCTCAGTGGGATCTATGTTAACTTACAGGACATCCCTCAGTAGGATCTATGTTAACTTACAGGACATCCCTCAGTGGGATCTATGTTAACTTACAGGACATTCCTCAGTAGGATCTATGTTAACTTACAGGACATCCCTCAGTGGGATCTATGTTAACTTACAGGACATCCCTCAGTGGGATCTATGTTAACTTACAGGACATTCCTCAGTAGGATCTATGTTAACTTACAGGACATTCCACAGTAAGATCTATGGTAACTTACAGGTCATTCCCCGGTAAGATCTATGTTAACTTACAGGACATTCCTCAGTAGGATTTATGTTAACTTACAGGACATTCCCCAGTAGGATCTATGTTAACTTACAGGACATTCCTAAGTAGGATCTATGTTAACTTACAGGACATTCCCCAGTAGGATCTATGTTAACTTACAGGACATTCCTAAGTAGGATCTATGTTAACTTACATGACATTCCTCAGTAGGATCTATGTTAACTTACAGGACATCCCTCAGTAGGATCTATGTTAACTTACAGGACATTCCTCAGTAGGATCTGTTAACTTACAGGACATTCCTCAGTAGGATCTATGTTAACTTACAGGACATTCCCCAGAAGGATCTATGTTAACTTACAGGACATTCCCCAGTAGGATCTATGTTAACTTACAAGACATTCCCTAGTAAGATCTATGTTAGCTTACAGGACATTCCCCAGTAGGATCTATGTTAACTTACAGGCCATTCCTCAGTGGGATCTATATTAACTTACAGGACATCCCTCAGTAGGATCTATGTTAACTTACAGGACATCCCTCAGTAGGATCTATGGTAACTTACAGGACATTCCCCAGTAAGATCTATGTTAACTTACAGGACATCCCTCAGTGGGATCTATGTTAACTTACAGGACATTCCCCAGTAGGATCTGTGTTAACTTACAGGACATTCCTCAGTAGGATCTATGTTAACTTACAGGACATCCCTCAGTAGGATCTATGTTAACTTACAGGACATCCCTCAGTAGGATCTATGTTAACTTACAGGACATTCCTCATTAGGATCTATGTTAACTTACAGGACATTCCTCAGTAGGATCTATGTTAACTTACAGGACATTCCCCAGTAGGATCTATGTTAACTTACAAGACATTCCCCAGTAAGATCTATGTTAGCTTACAGGACATTCCCCAGTAGGATCTACGTTAACGTACAGGCCATTCCTCAGTGGGATCTATATTAACTTACAGGACATCCCTCAGTAGGATCTATGTTAACTTACAGGACATTCCCCAGTAAGATCTATGTTAACTTACAGGACATTCCTCAGTAGGATCTATGTTAACTTACAGGACATTCCTCAGTGGGATCTATGTTAACTTACAGGACATTCCCCACTTGGATCTATGTTAACTTACTGGACATTCCTAAGTAGGATCTATGTTAACTTACAGGACATTCCTCAGTAGGATCTATGTTAACTTACAGGACATCCCTCAGTAGGATCTATGTTAACTTACAGGACATTCCCCAGTAGGATCTATGTTAACTTACAGGACATTCCTTAGTGGGATCTATGTTAACTTACAGGACATTCCTCAGTAGGATCTATGTTAACTTACAGGACATTCCTCAGTGGAATCTATATTAACTTACAGGACATCCCTCAGTAGGATCTATGTTAACTTACAGGACATTCCCCAGTAAGATCTATGTTAACTTACAGGACATTTCTCAGTAGGATCTATGTTAGCTTACAGGACATCCCTCAGTGGGATCTATGTTAGCTTACAGGACATCCCTCAGTGGGATCTATGTTAACTTACAGGACATTCCTCAGTGGGATCTATGTTAACTTACAGGACATTCCCCAGTAGGATCTATGTTAACTTACAGGACATTCCTAAGTAGGATCTATGTTAACTTACAGGACATTCCTCAGTAGGATCTATGTTAACTTACAGGACATTCCCCAGTAGGATCTATGTTAACTTACAGGACATTCCCCAGTAGGATCTATGTTAACTTACAGGCCATTCCTCAGTGGGATCTATATTAACTTACAGGACATCCCTAAGTAGGATCTATGTTAACTTACAGGACATCCCTCAGTAGGATCTATGGTAACTTACAGGACATTCCCCAGTAAGATCTATGGTAACTTACAGGACATCCCTCAGTGGGATCTATGTTAGCTTACAGGACATCCCTCAGTGGGATCTATGTTAACTTACAGGACATTCATCAGTAGGATCTATGTTAACTTACAGGACATTCCCCAGTAGGATCTATGTTAACTTACAGGACATTCCTAAGTAGGATCTATGTTAACTTACAGGACATTCCTCAGTAGGATCTATGTTAACTTACAGGACATTCCTCAGTAGGATCTATGTTAACTTAAGGACATTCCTCAATAGGATCTATACTAACTTACAGGACATTCCTCAGTAGGATCTATGTTAACTTACAGGACATTCCTCAGTAGGATCTATGTTAACTTACAGGACATTCCTCAGTAGGAATCTATGTTAGCTTACAGGACATTCCTCAGCGGAATCTATGGTAACTTACAGGACATTCCTAAGTAGGATCTATGTTAACTTACAGGACATCCCTTAGTGGGATCTATGTTAACTTTCAGGACATTCCTCAGTAGGATCTATGTTAACTTACAGGACATTCCTCAGTAGGATCTATGTTAACTTACAGGACATTCCTCAGTAGGATCTATGTTAGCTTACATGACATTCCTAAGTAGGATCTATGGTAACTTAAAGGACATTCCTAAGTGGGATCTATGTTAACTTACAGGACATTTCCTTAGTGGGATCTATGTTAACTTACAGGACATTCCTCAGTAGGATCTATGTTAACTTACAGGATATTCCTCAGTAGGATCTATGTTAACTTACAGGACATTCCCCAGTAAGATCTATGTTAACTTACAGGACATTTCTCAGTAGGATCTATGTTAGCTTACAGGACATCCCTCAGTGGGATCTATGTTAGCTTACAGGACATCCCTCAGTGGGATCTATGTTAACTTACAGGACATTCCTCAGTGGGATCTATGTTAACTTACAGGACATTCCCCAGTAGGATCTATGTTAACTTACTGGACATTCCTAAGTAGGATCTATGTTAACTTACAGGACATTCCCCAGTAGGATCTATGTTAACTTACAGGACATTCCCCAGTAGGATCTATGTTAACTTACAGGACATTCCCCAGTAGGATCTATGTTAACTTACAGGACATTCCTCAGTGGGATCTATATTAACTTACAGGACATCCCTCAGTAGGATCTATGTTAACTTACAGGACATCCCTCAGTAGGATCTATGTTAACTTACAGGACATTCCCCAGTAAGATCTATGGTAACTTACAGGACATCCCTCAGTGGGATCTATGTTAAGCTTACAGGACATCCCTCAGTGGGATCTATGTTAACTTACAGGACATTCATCAGTAGGATCTATGTTAACTTACAGGACATTCCCCAGTAGGATCTATGTTAACTTACAGGACATTCCTAAGTAGGATCTATGTTAACTTACAGGACATTCCTCAGTAGGGATCTATGTTAACTTACAGGACATTCCTCAGTAGGATCTATGTTAACTTAAGGACATTCCTCAATAGGATCTATACTAACTTACAGGACATTCCTCAGTAGGATCTATGTTAACTTACAGGACATTCCTCAGTAGGATCTATGTTAACTTACAGGACATTCCTCAGTAGAATCTATGTTAGCTTACAGGACATTCCTCAGCGGAATCTATGGTAACTTACAGGACATTCCTAAGTAGGATCTATGTTAACTTACAGGACATCCCTTAGTAGGATCTATGTTAACTTTCAGGACATTCCTCAGTAGGATCTATGTTAACTTACTGGACATTCCTCAGTAGGATCTATGTTAACTTACAGGACATTCCTCAGTAGGATCTATGTTAGCTTACATGACATTCCTAAGTAGGATCTATGGTAACTTAAAGGACATTCCTAAGTGGGATCTATGTTAACTTACAGGACATTTCTTAGTGGGATCTATGTTAACTTAAGGACATTCCTCAGTAGGATCTATATTAACTTACAGGATATTCCTCAGTAGGATCTATGTTAACTTACAGGACATTCCTCAGTAGGATCTATGTTAACTTACAGGACATTCCTCAGTAGGAATCTATGTTAGCTTACAGGACATTCCTCAGTCGGAATCTATGTTAACTTACAGGACATTCCTAAGTAGGATCTATGTTAACTTACAGGACATCCCTTAGTAGGATCTATGTTAACTTACAGGACATTCCTCAGTAGGATCTATGTTAACTTACAGGACATTCCTCAGTAGGATCTATGTTAGCTTACAGGACATTCCTCAGTAGGATCTATGTTAACTTACAGGACATTCCTCAGTAGGATCTATGTTAGCTTACAGGACATTCCTCAGCGGGATCTATGGTAACTTACATGACATCGCTCAGTAGGATCTATGTTAACTTACAGGACATCCCTCAGTGGGATCTATGTTAACTTACAGGACATTCCCCAGTAGGATCTATGTTAACTTACAGGCCATTCCTCAGTGGGATCTATATTAACTTACAGGACATCCCTCAGTAGGATCTATGTTAACTTACAGGACATCCCTCAGTAGGATCTATGGTAACTTACAGGACATTCCCCAGTAAGATCTATGTTAACTTACAGGACATCCCTCAGTGGGATCTATGTTAACTTACAGGACATTCCCCAGTAGGATCTGTGTTAACTTACAGGACATTCCTCAGTAGGATCTATGTTAACTTAAGGACATTCCTCAATAGGATCTATATTAACTTACAGGACATTCCTCAGTAGGATCTATGTTAACTTACAGGACATTCCTCAGTAGGATCTATGTTAACTTACAGGACATTCCTCAGTAGAATCTATGTTAGCTTACAGGACATTCCTCAGCGGAATCTATGGTAACTTACAGGACATTCCTAAGTAGGATCTATGTTAACTTACAGGACATCCCTTAGTAGGATCTATGTTAACTTTCAGGACATTCCTCAGTAGGATCTATGTTAACTTACAGGACATTCCTCAGTAGGATCTATGTTAACTTACAGGACATTCCTCAGTAGGATCTATGTTAGCTTACAGGACATTCCTAAGTAGGATCTATGTTTACATTCCTAAGTGGGATCTATGTTAACTTACAGGACATTTCTTAGTGGGATCTATGTTAACTTAAGGACATTCCTCAGTAGGATCTATATTAACTTACAGGATATTCCTCAGTAGGATCTATGTTAACTTACAGGACATTCCTCAGTAGGATCTATGTTAACTTACAGGACATTCCTCAGTAGAATCTATGTTAGCTTACAGGACATTCCTCAGCGGAATCTATGGTAACTTACAGGACATTCCTAAGTAGGATCTATGTTAACTTACAGGACATCCCTTAGTAGGATCTATGTTAACTTACAGGACATTCCTCAGTAGGATCTATGTTAACTTACAGGACATTCCTCAGTAGGATCTATGTTAACTTACAGGACATTCCTCAGTAGGATCTATGTTAGCTTACAGGACATTCCTCAGTAGGATCTATGTTAACTTACAGGACATTCCTCAGTAGGATCTATGTTAGCTTACAGGACATTCCTCAGCGGGATCTATGGTAACTTACATGACATCGCTCAGTAGGATCTATGTTAACTTACAGGACAAACCTCAGTAGGGATCTATGTTAACTTACAGGACATCCCTCAGTAGGATCTATGTTAGCTTACAGGACATTCCTCAGTAGGATCTATGTTAGCTTACAGGACATTCCTCAGTAGGATCTATGTTAACTTACAGGACATTCCTCAGTAGGATCTATGTTAACTTACAGGACATTCCTCAGTAGGATCTATGTTAACTTACAGGACATTCCTCAGTGGGATCTATGTTAACTTACAGGACATTCCTCAGTAGGATCTATGTTAACTTACAGGACATTCCTCAGTGGGATCTATGTTACTTACAGGGACATTCCTCAGTAGGATCTATGTTAGCTTACAGGACATTCCTCAGTAGGATCTATGTTAACTTACAGGACATTCCTCAGTAGGATCTATGTTAACTTACAGGACATTCCTCAGTAGGATCTATGTTAACTTACAGGACATTCCTCAGTAGGATCTATGTTAACTTACAGGACATTCCTCAGTAGGATCTATGTTAACTTACAGGACATTCCTCAGTAGGATCTATGTTAACTTACAGGACATCCCTCAGTAGGATCTATGTTAACTTACAGGACATTCCTCAGTAGGATCTATGTTAACTTACAGGACATCCCTCAGTAGGATCTATGTTAACTTACAGGACATTCCTCAGTAGGGATCTATGTTAACTTACAGGACATTCCCTCAGTAGGATCTATGTTAACTTACAGGGCATTTCTCAGTAGGATCTATGTTAACTTACAGGACATTCCACAGTAAGATCTATGGTAACTTACAGGACATTCCCCAGTAGGATCTATGTTTACTTACAGGACATCCCTCAGTAGGATCTATGTTAACTTACAGGACATCCCTCAGTGGGATCTATGTTAACTTACAGGACATCCCTCAGTAGGATCTATGTTAACTTACAGGGCATTTCTCAGTGGGATCTATGTTAACTTACACGACATCCCTCAGTGGGATCTATGTTAACTTACAGGGCATTCCTCAGTGGGATCTATGTTAACTTACAGGACATTCCCCAGTAGGATCTATGTTAACTTACAGGGCATTTCTCAGTGGGATCTATGTTAACTTACAGGGCATTTCTCAGTGGGATCTATGTTAACTTACAGGACATTCCCCAGTAGGATCTATGTTAACTTACAGGACATCCCTCAGTAGGATCTATGTTAACTTACAGGAGCATTCTCAGTAGGGATCTATGTTAACTTACAGGACATTCCCCAGTAGGATCTATGTTAACTTACAGGGACATTTCCTCAGTGGGATCTATGTTAACTTACAGGGCATTCCTCAGTAGGATCTATGTTAACTTACAGGACATCCCTCAGAAGGATCTATGTTAACTTACAGGGCATTTCTCAGTGGGATCTATGTTAACTTACAGGACATCCCTCAGTAGGATCTATGTTAGCTTACAGGACATTCCTCAGTAGGATCTATGTTAGCTTACAGGACATTCCTCAGTAGGATCTATGTTAACTTACAGGACATTCCTCAGTAGGATCTATGTTAACTTACAGGACATTCCTCAGTAGGATCTATGTTAACTTACAGGACATTCCTCAGTAGGATCTATGTTAACTTACAGGACATTCCTCAGTAGGATCTATGTTAGCTTACAGGACATTCCTCAGTGGGATCTATGTTAGCTTACAGGACATTCCTCAGTAGGATCTATGTTAGCTTACAGGACATTCCTCAGTAGGATCTATGTTAACTTACAGGACATTCCTCAGTAGGATCTATGTTAACTTACAGGACATTCCTCAGTAGGATCTATGTTAACTTACAGGACATTCCTCAGTAGGATCTATGTTAACTTACAGGACATTCCTCAGTAGGATCTATGTTAACTTACAGGACATTCCTCAGTAGGATCTATGTTAACTTACAGGACATCCCTCAGTAGGATCTATGTTAACTTACAGGACATTCCCCAGTAGGATCTATGTTAACTTACAGGACATCCCTCAGTAGGATCTATGTTAACTTACAGGGCATTCCTCAGTGGGATCTATGTTAACTTACAGGACATCCCTCAGTAGGATCTATGTTAACTTACAGGGACATTCCTCAGTAGGATCTATGTTAACTTACAGGGACATTCCTCAGTGGGATCTATGTTAACTTACAGGACATTCCATCAGTAAGGATCTATGGTAACTTACAGGACATTCCCCAGTAGGATCTATGTTTACTTACAGGACATCCCTCAGTAGGATCTATGTTAACTTACAGGACATCCCTCAGTGGGATCTATGTTAACTTACAGGACATCCCTCAGTAGGATCTATGTTAACTTACAGGGCATTTCTCAGTGGGATCTATGTTAACTTACACGACATCCCTCAGTGGGATCTATGTTAACTTACAGGGCATTTCTCAGTGGGATCTATGTTAACTTACAGGACATTCCCCAGTAGGATCTATGTTAACTTACAGGGCATTTTTCAGTGGGATCTATGTTAACTTACAGGGCATTTCTCAGTGGGATCTATGTTAACTTACAGGACATTCCCCAGTAGGATCTATGTTAACTTACAGGACATCCCTCAGTAGGATCTATGTTAACTTACAGGGCATTTCTCAGTGGGATCTATGTTAACTTACAGGACATTCCCCAGTAGGATCTATGTTAACTTACAGGGCATTTCTCAGTGGGATCTATGTTAACTTACAGGGCATTTCTCAGTAGGATCTATGTTAACTTACAGGACATCCCTCAGAAGGATCTATGTTAACTTACAGGGCATTTCTCAGTGGGATCTATGTTAACTTACAGGACATCCCTCAGTAGGATCTATGTTAACTTACAGGGCATTTCTCAGTGGGATCTATGTTAACTTACAGGACATTCCTCAGTAGGATCTATGTTAACTTACAGGGCATTTCTCAGTGGGATCTATGTTAACTTACAGGGCATTTCTCAGTAGGATCTATGTTAACTTACAGGACATCCCTCAGTAGGATCTATGTTAACTTACAGGGCATTTCTCAGTAGGATCTATGTTAACTTACAGGGCATTTCTCAGTAGGATCTATGTTAACTTACAGGGCATTTCTCAGTAGGATCTATGTTAACTTACTGACAAAATCATGCTGTGTGGTTTGCTCAATGGTTAAATTCAGGGGGGGGGGGGAAGAGAGAGAGAGAGAGAGAGAGAGGAGAGAGAGAGAGAGAGAGAGAGAGAGAGAGAGAGAGAGAGAGAGCCTCTAAGAGAGAGAGAGAAATTTATCGGGTCTTTATGCTTTATCAAGCGTTATTTCGGATTCTGTGGTAAACAATGCTCATCAATGCTGTGGTGTAGGGATTGAACACACCACCTCGGCATCAACACACCGCATATTTAAGAACGAACACACTTACCCATTTGGCCATGCTGAACACCCCTCCCCCCACTTTATTTAGTGTCACTGATTCTTTCTATCAAAACATGCTCAATATTTCTCCTCAATAACCTCTTTGTGAAAGCTATATACAGTTGACACTCCCTCGCTATTTCGCCTTCTTAGCTTTCACATTCCTGAGTCCAGCATCGATGTCATTTTCTTAAAGTCAAAGCGTGCATGGTTCTTCTCTCTGGTTTAGATAAGGAACGCTAACGTCTTCCATGATTAGCTTCTGGACAAAATTGTTGCTCCATCTTCACTGTAAAGGTTTGGAGTGTTAGCAATTTCTTCTTAACTGTTGAATATTGATGAGGTTTACACTGTTGCATATTGATGAGTTTACACAGCTGATCATGTGACAAGGCATTCCATCAACAAACAGCATTAACATTTAAATACAGGAGAAGCAGAGCAAGGGGCAGACACTGACAGCGATGGATTCACTGACTACCAGAGCCACCTTGTTGACACCGCACATGAACTCCTTGTTAGAGTTCACATGGCACATAAACTTCCTGTTACAGTTCACATGAACTCCTTGTTAGAGTTCACACAGCACATGAACTCCTTGTTAGATATCACACAGTAAATGAACTACCTATTAAAGAGTTCACATGGCACATGAACCCCTTGTTAAAAGTTCACATGCCGCATGAACTCCCTGTTAGAGTTCACACAGCACATTAACTCCTTGTTAAGAGTTCACATGGCACATGAACTTCCTGTTAGAGTTCACACAGCACATGAATATTGTTAGAGTTTACATGGCACATGAACTACCTGTTGGAGTTCATACAGCACATGAATATTGTTAGAGTTTACATGGCACATGAACTTCCTGTTATTAGAGTTCACACAGCACATGAATATTGTTAGAGTTTACATGGCACATGAACTACCTGTTGGAGTTCATACAGCACATGAATGCTGTTAGAGTTCACATGGCACATAAAACCCCTGTTAGAGTTCACATGGCACATGAACTCCCTGTTAGAGTTCACATAGCACTAGAATATTATTAAAGTTCATATGCCACATGAATGTTGTTAGAGTTCACATAGCACATGAAACCCCTGTTAGAGTTCACATAGCATTTGAATATTGTTAGAGTTCATATGGCACATGAATGTTGTTAGAGTTCACACAGCACATGAATGTTCTTAAAGTTCACACAGCACATGAACTTCCTGTTAGAGTTCACACAGAACATAAATCTTGTTAGATTTCACACAGAACATGAATCTTGTTGAAGTTCAAATGGCACATGAATGTTGTTGAAGTTCACATGGCACATGAATGTTGTTAGAGTTCACATGAACTCCCTGTTAGAGTTCACATAGCACATGAACTCCCTGTTAGAGTTCACATGAATGTTAGAGTTCACTTGGCATATGAATGTTGTTAGAGTTCACACAGCACATGAATATTGTTAGAGTTCACATGGCATATGAATGTTGTTAGAGTTCACACAGCACATGAATATTGTTTGAGTTCATATGGCATATGAATGTTGTTAGAGCTCACATGGCACATGAATGTTGTTGCACATGAATGTTGTTAGAGTTCACATGGCACATGAATATTGTTAGAGTTCATATGGCATATGAATGTTGTTAGAGCTCACACAGCACATGAATATTGTTAGAGTACATATGGCATATGAATATTGTTTGAGCTCATATGGCACATGAATGTTGTTAGAGTTCACATGGCACATGAATGTTGTTAGAGTTCACATGGCACATGAATGTTGTTAGAGTTCACATGGCACATGAATATTGTTAGAGTTCACATGGCACATGAATATTGTTAGAGTTCATATGGCACATGAATGTTGTTGGAGTTCACATGGCACATGAATGTTGTTAGAGCTCACATGGCACATGAATGTTGTTAGAGTTCACACGGCACATGAATGTTGTTAGAGTTCACATTAACTCCCTGCTAGAGATCACACAGCACATGAATGTTGTTAAGAGTTCACACAGCACATGGATGTTGGCGTTCACATGAATTCCTTGTCAGAGTTCAAATGGAACATGAACTCTTTGCTCGAGTCAATGGAAACACCATTCTATGCCATGAGGCAAGGTGTTCTCTTGCTATCTTCACTTATATCTCTTTCCACAACTTTTTTCTCTTGTCACATGTTCCAGCATGTTTTTCCCCCCAATGAGACCAAGAACATGCCAACTTTTGTGATACATGACCTGTGAGTCTTGGCCTCTTTCAAAACATGCTGATTACTCAATTTGGTTGTCCAAAAAATTTACAACATTCATCTAGAAAACCACATCCCTAAAAATTTGAGGGATTAAATTGCTTGTTTGCTAACAGTCCAGGATTCAAAGCCATAAGTTAGAACTGGCTAAGTTCTGTATTCATTTATATGACTACACTTGACTCTGAGATTGTTCATTCATCCGTTGTGCACCCCCCTTGCCTGGCTCTTACACCTTTGTCACACCAGCCCAGGATGTTTTCTAGAACTTGCGGCACTGCTCTTGTCATTCACATAGAAGAGGTGAGCTCCAGCAGCGCCACCATCCAGTGCTGATGCTCAAGATGTTGCCCTGGCCTGGCGACCATGCTGCTGCACGGCTCTGATCAGACGACTGTTCTTCTCTGCTATCTGCTGCAGCTGGTGAACTGTTCTGCTGAAGCTCCGGGGCGACTCGACCTGTGCAGCGGGGCTGATGATACCACTGTGTCCTGCCTTACGTGGCCGCAGATTGTAAGGTGACCCCTGGGTAATGACAAGGTCACATCTTTCATATGGGCATCATTCAAGATGACATTACATAAACAGAATCTCAAGAAATGATAATAACACCTATTTGGTATCTTGTATGAGTATCATTCAAAGTTACATTACTCAACCACAGCTTCAGAATTGTTAATGGCACACGCATGATATTTACAAGCATCATTCAAGATAACATCAACATTATAAGTATCATTCAAGATGACATAAAAGAAATGGGAAAACTGGGATAAGTGTCATTCAAGATGACATCAGAAAATGGGAAAACAGAAAGTGTATGTCACAGGAACAAGCCACCATCAGCAAAAATCAACACCACATAAGCCACAACAACACACAACAAATGAAAATGACACCACAGAAACTACATTAAAACAAAATATTATGGAACCATTTGAAATAAACATGGGCAAACAGAAAGAAACAAAACATGAGGTACGTAACTCAGACTCCAAACATAAAATAGGCTGAATGCAGACAGAAGCTGCGATATATACTTACAGTAGAAAGATGTGTGGTCGTTGCATACAGATGGACAGATACTGTTATGTTTGAGAAGGAGAGAGATATGAACATGGTCCAGTGAAAAGGGTGAGATCCTGAGAGGGGAGGAGTGACCAATTTGTCTTTAGGGGAGAGAGAAGAGGGGAGGAATGGGGTCTGACAAGGACAAAGTGAGACGAAGCAGGAGAAGCAGAAACAGAATGGAAAGAGAGGAAGAAAAAAATGTGAAAAATGTGAGTGTGAACCTAGGAGGAGATTATACTGGATGCATCCAAAGCGTGTGAGTTTCTGGCAGAGTCAATGAGTCATGAACAAGAGTGCCCAGCTCCACAGTCTGATATTCCTGTGACATTTCTAAACATTTATAATTTCAGCGCCAGTCATCCCCTTCTGAATAGAGAAGAAAAATTGTTTCAAAGTTTCAGTGTTAGGACAGGGTACTCCCTGATTCTCTAAGGTGACATTAAACTACCTTCCCTTTTGTGAAATTGACAAGGCCAAGGACACAACAGCTAAATATTGCTGTAAAATGGAACACTTGATGTTTGCTTACAGGTGAGCTGGCAGTGGGAGCCAATCCCAGAAGATGTTTGTCTGGAATATGTCATGGAGAATTAACGCCTGCAAATACAGGGGCAGACAATGGGGAAAATTATCTCCCTTTTTCCATAATTCCAGGAATACCAACAACATCTCGAATGACATCACTATGTGTTCGCACGGAAATTGAGCCTTGCCATTGGAGTGGCAAAGGTACTTCCTATTAACATAATTTATGTTAATGAATGAGTTCAATAGATGTCGGCAGAAGTTGTATTGTCGAGGCACAATTGCCAAAAATGATTTGTTAGAACAGGACGTGTTGGCCAGTTCGGCTGTTGTGGTGTTGTATATTTTAATTCATGATGGCTTTTGGGAAAGGTGGTCTTTGTTTGGCTGAAAATGGGGTATTTTCATAAATGATGACAAATGGCAACAGGAGGGTCATAGTCCTCAAGGCAGGAGGAGGAGAATGCCTTTCCAGTGTGGGAAGAGTGATTCTCCCTAAATCATCACTGGCCCATCCATTGTCCAAACAACACCCCCAGCATGGTAAACGCTGCTAGGCCTCTTTTTTTACTACTTAATGGTTTCCCCGTGCCAACACCCGCAGGATTCTGAACCACACAGTAATTCCATTTCTGACTCCTATATAGACAAAGGACATTCATTTGTGTATTTTAGGAATGGACATATATCAGTGTATTTTAGAAATGGGGATTCACTCGTGTATTTTAGGAATGAACTTTTAACCCTGTGGTTTTGGAATGAATATTCACCCCGTGTGTTTTAAAACATGGACTTTTACGCGTATGCGTTAGAGATGGACAAATCCGAAGTTTGTAGTTTTAGCAGGACTTATAAACCTGGAGACACTATCTGATGTGTTCTAGAAAACCTTTAGCATCTCAATGCAGCTAGGAAGGTGATAATTTAATTCCTTCATCAAGACAACATTTGGACCGTTAATTAACTAATTAGATCTGGTATGTTTTGTATTAAGATGTTATGAGCATACACACATTATAATGTTATAGGTTGTACTTAAGAGTTGTTTATTTACTTGTTACTTGGTGTTTAAGTCTTTTTATGTGTATTCTCATTGATACTACTTGTCAAGGGACAACATCACGATGGAGCTGATTGATGGCTGGATAACCACACGGACCTTTGGTTTATAAAGTGTAAGTGCTATACTCTTGGAAGTTGGGTAATTTTCCTTTGCTCTATTGGCCTCTGTTAGGAAACATCACTTTATAATTAGTCTATACCCCTTAGAAAGTCTTATTGAGCCATTTCAAGTTTCTGATACAGTTGGCTATTAGGATCTTGAGATTCATCTCCCTATTTCTTCTTTAACATCCCACAATTCCTTACCAATGGTTGATGTATCCAGTTTTTACCGAATGAGTCTCCCTTCAAGTTCAAATATGATGACTTACCATTGACATGTATTTATGTCTCCGGTTCTTACTGAATGAGCCTCCTTTCACCAAGTTCAAATGTGATGACTTACAGTGCATCTCCCCTTGTAGCCAGAAGCCATTTCCTCCTATTCTGCTGTGTACCCACCTTGATGTGGTAGAGGGAGCTGGCATGTTCCAATCAACCCAAGAGCTTTGTGGTCAGTAGTGCAGGTAATGGGATGGCCTCCTGTAGAACAGGTCTAGGGATCAGACGAAGAGAGACAAAAACCTGCTGCCTCTTCAGTCTACACTGGGGACAACCAAAGGCTAGGGACCTAATGAAGAGAGAGACAAACCTGCTGCCTTGTAGTTAGACTGGGGATGGCCAGAGACTAGGGAAAGCACACCCAACAAGATGCGTGTTGAAGTCGAATGTACTGAGCCACAGGCGTGACGAAACAGTAAAACTCAACTGACTTAATGATGATGAAGGTGAAAGAGATCAAATGAAAATACTCGAACAGACATCATTCAAACATTTAAACTTACCCCAAAGTCTGGTCTACTGCTGTACTCTATCTGCCCGCCACCTAGCATTGGACACAAAGTCAATGTAACAACAGAATCAGAAAGTCAATGTAACAACAAAATCAGAAAATAAACGTAACAACAGAATCAGAAAGTCAGGTTGGCTGTGAAGACATGGCGGAAGACAAGTTCAACATTGAAGTCAACTTGGTGGTATTCAGGTCATCTCTGCCTTGCGTATGAGTCAGGTCAGTGGAGAGACCTTTCTCCTGACCTGCTACCAAAGTATCATCACCTGAGTCAGGTCAGTGGAGAGACCTTTCTCCTGACCTGCTACCAATGAATCATCACATTCGACCATGCGTAATATGCATTGTTTATGCTTACAAAATCCATTTGACAATTTTTTTTTTCCTATGTAAATGTAACATGCACATTTGATGGATTAAAGATGAGTGATTGAAAGGGCCGAATGTAAGATAGGCCTGCGTGCCCAATTTGTTACCCTTTTAAAATAAAGTTTGTCCGTTCATCACCTGAGTCAGATCAGTGGAGAAAACTTTCTCCTGACCTGCTACCAAAGTATCATCACCTGGGTCAGGTCAGAAGAGACCTTTCTCCTGTGATACAGAGCTGCCCTACTCCAATCCAAACCCAGAAATCCAAACACTGGTGTGCAAGATCGGTATTGGAATTACACAGGCATATTAATAATCATGTGTATGGACTACACTTGAGCTCAAAGTGAGTGAACAAAAAAGAAAAAAAAAATGTGTGTTAATATAATAAGAGAATATAACAAGTGAGTAAAAATATCAAACTCCTCTGCTACTGTGGCTCGCCACTTTCTATATAAGACATGCAAAATCAAATATTTCCATCAGCTAAATTAAATACTTATTCTATACTGTTCAACAAAGACAACTAATCCTGTCAGACAACTAGTGGCTGAGCTTCTGGGATCTTTGGGCTTTATTCTTGGCCCTCTATTATTTGCCATATATATTAACGATCTACCTTTGCATCTTTCGTCGTCCTGTGATCTATTTGCAGACGACTGTACAGTGTATATAAACGCTGAAAGCTGTAATTTGCTGCAGTCGTCTTTGCAACAAGAATTAAATAATGTAGCTAGGTGGAGCTATGCGATTCATATGCAAATTAACGTCACTAAAACAAAATCAATGTTATTAACAACCAGACAAAGACTTCAAACTCTAAGCTCACACACATCACTTCAACTTAACATTGATAACATGCCAGTAGAAAGTGTAATTGAGCACAAAACATTAGGCCTCATCATTGATAGAAACCTAACCTTTAATCCCCACGTTCAACTCTCGTTAAAAAAAAAACAGCGAAAAAAGTCTACCAACTCACCAAATTAAAAAATTTCCTTGATAAGGATACAAGGAAAATATTCTATACTCATATACAGACATTTTTATTACTGCTCTACAATCTGGGACGGTTGTTCCAATTCAAGCACCAAGCGACCTTACTCACTCCACAAACGGGCCATGAGTTTAAATTATGGCAAACATTTATCTGACAATCCTAGCCTGCAAAAATGCCTTCAGTTACTACCACTCAGCAAATGCCTGCTTTTCAATAAGGCCAAACTAATTCACAAAATCCTACTTCGGAATGCCCCAAATTACCTTTGGCCATTGTTTAAATATAATGCTAGATACAGTAAATGATTAAATATATTACACATTCCAAAGCCTAGGATTGACTTATACAAAACAAGCTTAACGTACTCTGTAGCTCTGCTGTGGAACAATCTTCCACAAGAAATCAAACATATCACCAATCCCTATACATATAATCGCAAATTATTCGAACATTATCTCAACACGGATTACTTTCCCCCTTAATAATAGAAATAGTAATAATAATAAGCCGGTCTCCCTGGCCTAGCGGTTGGCCACTTTCTCCATAATCCTGTATATCCACGCGAGGAACGTAACTTGCGAGAGAATCGGTAGCGGTTCTCGCCACGTTGGTGACTTACAGGGTATGTGAGCCGGCTGCTCAGAAAGCAATGGCAAACTACTTAGCATAATCTTGCCAAGAAATCAACAATCAGATGAAGGATGCTGATGTTGGCAGCGATGTCCTGTAAAGGATATGTGAACAAAAGAAATAATAATAATAAAACCCTAGTATAACAGCCAGTTCCCTTTTGGCAGACCAGTATATTCCACATAGCTAATAACAAGTGTCACACCATTATCTAATATTACTGAGTCGTGTAGTATTGATATTTGCATTTTCCCCATGCCTTTATAACACATATCTTCTATATTGTTGCTGTTCTCAGTTAGCCTTGAATGATGTGTGAATGAAATAATGTATGAAAGAGTGATAGAAAGGCAGAATGTTAGACGAGCCTGAGTGCCCAATTCTTAACACTTTGAAAATAAAGTTTGTTTGTTCGTTCGTTCGTTCCATGTCAAATATAATGGTTAAACTGCTTGAGAAACATTCCTGCCACAATACTGACCATAGGATCTCTCCAGCCAGGACTGGACACCAAGGCCACTGCTGTCTGTGGCCTTCGAGAGGACACTGAGTTCGTCTAGCAACGACAAACGGTCAACATCACTGACATCATCCTGAAACAGCAAACAACAAGACAACATCTAAAATCATTGGCAAACTATACAAATGCCAACAATACTTCGTTCACACATTGATATAACACTTCTATAACCATGTACACTTCAAGCTAAGCAATTCATTTGTCGTTTACAGACCCCGTGGAGTGGAGTTCTAACAGAGAGCTTCTGTACATTTCTATAAGTATGGGGATGTCTTCTGTGGTTTTGCTCACAATACACATCAATACTATGATATAAAGCCATTCTGAGGTTCACTATCCAGCTTGTCCAATCAGACCAAAGCCTAATGACTGTTCTACTGGGACAGCACAATGGGAAAGCTGTGGAAAGTTTCTCTATGGCACACAGTGATGGCCAAAATTATAAGTTTCCAAATATAATACAATGACAGACATGCTGACAAGTTCCCCAGTGATGAACAACAATGGCCTGCCTTCCTCTGGCACACACCTTGGGCACATTTAAAGGTCTCTCTCCATGGCACACACATGGGGCATATTTAGAGGTCTCTCTATGGCACACACGTGGGGCACATTTAAAGGTCTCTCTAAGGCAAACATTTAAAGGTCTCTCTATGGCACACACTTAAAGGTCTCTCCATGGCACACACGTGGGGCACATTTAAAGGTCTCTCTCCATGGCACACACGTGGGGCACATTTAAAGGTCTCTCTATTTCAAACATTTAAAGGTCTCTCTATTTCAAACATTTAAAGGTCTCTCCAAGGCACACACGTGGGGCACATTTGAAGGTCTCTCTCCATGGCACACACACATGGGGCACATTTACAGGTCTATCTATGGTACACACGTGGGGCACATTTAAAGGTCTATGTCAAACAATGACGCACATGTTTACAAGTTTTCAAAATGACACCCAAAGCCAGGACATCCCTTTATATTCAAAACAAGGGTAGTAAACTTTCCCCATGCCAGGGGTTCTTTACTTTCTTATTTACAATGTGTTTTTCCCCCAAGGGCCAATGTTTTATTGCAATTGAAGAAGAATACCGCAGTCTTGCATGAGATGTTCACCTATTATGATAACCAATTACGGACAAATGCAACAATCCCTCTATGTCTTCATGACAGCAAGGAAGGAGGTCAGTCCAGGACATGGCACATACCTGGAGGCCTACTGGGCACATGTTGCTAGACTGACATTCTAGAGACCAAACAGAAAGCCAGGGCTGATGTGATGACACATGCTGCTAGACCCACATTCTAGAGACCAATCAGCCTATTGGTACTCCGGTACTCACAATTTACCTTGGTGAATAATAAACAATTTGACCAGTTTTTCTATAATCAGCATATTGCATGGCTGACAGTGGTCACCAAGCTTGCAAGTTATTCCTTCACTTACAACTTGCAGATTCCTTCATTTACGTCTTGCAGATTCTTTCATTTACATCTTGCAGATTCTTTCACTCACATATTGCAGATTCCTTCACTTATATCCTGCAGATTCATTCACTTACATCTTTCAGAGTCCTAAAGCTATCTGTGTCTGTGTCTTCACGACTTGAAGACAGGATAAAAGTCTTGTCTGAGTCATCATTGCTGTTGTCACAATCACTGTCGCTGGTATAATCACTATCTGCTGAGTCAGCTGTTTTCAAGGAGAAATTAAACCATATGTAAGCACACATAAAACACAATATGACAACCTGACTTTAAATATGCAGTAATGTGTGTGCAACTGCTGGTTTGTGTGTGATATTCATTGGCACAGGAACGGAACATTATGGGGTGACCCTTTGCCGTGAAGTTGGAAGAGTGACTAACGGCTATTCTTTGCTTTTTGCCAATATTTGTGTGTTGAACATAATTATGTTGTACCTGTTTACAACGGAGTTGTGATATTTGCATATTATGGGCATCACATCTCTTCCTGGCATTTGTTGACCAGGTTAACTTTCCTTAGTTTCATAGGACATCTGCAGATGGCCAGCACCTGGATCGTGCCGATGTTATGAACTTCCTTAGAGAGATGTCAAGAGCGAGGACTTTGACGCCAGTAAAGTCCAGAATGAGAGATTTGGGAGTTAAATTGGCATGGCCAGACATGAAAGGCACATCAGAAGAATGAGGGCTCTCATCAATCAACACAAAACTGGCACTATTAGCTACCGGGCGCTGATGCATATGTTGGGGGAAGGACCTGAGCATCTATGGACTTGTCCAGATTGCAAGGATGATCCCAGAACAGATAACTAACTTCATACAACATTCCAGCATCTCAAAGTGATTTTGTCATCTTCACTACTTCATCTACAGGTTCCAACAGCTCTATCCAGAACAGCCATCAGCCGGTCAGTCAATATGAGGAAGCACATGGGCATTCCCTGCCACCCAAGGAGGCTTCCATAAATACAGAGTGGACATCAGCCGGTCAGTCAGTATGAGGAAGTACATGGGCATTCCCTGCCACCCAAGGAGGCTTCCATAAATACAGAGTGGACATCAGCCGGTCAGTCAGTATGAGGAAGTACATGGGCATTCCCTGCCACCCAAGGAGGCTTCCATAAATACAGAGTGGACACATTATGCTCTAGCACTGGACAGATCTATGGCATCATTAACCCTTTACAAGGCATAGCGTCTGATTCCGGCCGATGCGAGAAAACGATCGTAGCGGCCAATTCCGGCCGATACTATTATGCATTGTAAAATCGCGATCTCTCGGCTTTCCGACACTTCCGACGGCTACTTTCGCTTTCGCCTACAGCTTGACAACGTGGCCGCCATTTGTAAACGCGATAGTATCAATTTAAACGGACTTTTAAGGACAATTTTTGATAGTTTTCTGGATTTTTACGCTGTTTTTCAAAATGGATTTCGGCGATTCTTCAAGTGATAGCTGAGATTTTGCTAGGTTCATTTTAAATGACATTAAAGGGCACGAAGTTGACTATTAATCGGAGCTAGATATCAGTGCAAAGCGTTACTTTGCATTAGCAGTCGTGAGTCGGACTTTAAAGAAAGTGATTATGATTCTGAAAATGTGTTTGTATATTGCCGTATAGGTGACGGAAAATCACAAACAACATGCCGTATTTCGTAAATATTTGTGTTCATGTATGGATTACCGGCAACAATCACGTGAGTAACATATTCTGCATGCTTTTCCCTTCATTGTGTTGTTTATTTAACTAAAATCGGTTGACTAACACCTTATTTGTGATGTTTTTACTAACGCGACCCGAACTTTTTCCAAACCTGAAAAAATCTTGCCCATTCAGGGCTACAAAATGGACAAGCGTCTGCCCTGTAAAGGGTTAAGTCATACACATGGCTGCTTAGCCTGACCTCAGTAGATTTAGCCTCCTGGTCATGCCAGGCTGCATCTCTGAAGACCAACAGCTTGTTTCTTTAGTGTTTTTCCCCCTTTTCGTCTTCCTAGTTTATGTAATGACAGTAAGAAATGACAAGGGACAAACACAATTCAGTTCTAAGTCCAATTCAGCTATAGAGAATGATGTTTCGACATAGAACCAGCCTAGACAATGGCTGGTGACATGTTTCAGAAACTATTATGAAGTACAGACACATAACAAGACAGGTACCTTGTCTCCCTTCAATGGCCAAACCTATCTTCTGTCCAGTAAAAGTGTCCAGGTTGCCTGCAAGTAAAAGACATAACTTAGTTCACAAACCACAGTATCACGCAACTGTCGTCATTAAATGGATGCACTGTGAGATAAATCTAATGTTGGAGCTCCACCAAGTCTGCGCAGTCAGGGTTCTGACAGCCAGGTGAAGAACCAGGTGAAGAGAGACACAAGCCTGCTGCCTTGTAGGCAGACAAGTGACAGGTCAAGGGATAGGAACCAAGTGAAGAGAGACACAAGCCTGCTGCCTTGTAGGCAGACAAGTGACAGGTCAAGGGATAGGAACCAGGTGAAGAGAGACACAAGCCTGCTGCCTTGTAGGCAGACAAGTGACAGGTCAAGGGATAGGAACCAGGTGAAGAGAGACACAAGCCTGCTGCCTTGTAGACTGGAGACAGGTCAAGGGATAGGAACCAGGTGAAGAGAGACACAAGCCTGCTGCCTTGTAGGCAGACAAGTGACAGGTCAAGGGATAGGAACCAGGTGAAGAGAGACACAAGTCTGTTGCCTTGTAGACTGGGGACAGGTCAAGGGATAAGAACCAGGTGAAGAGAGACACAAGCCTGCTGCCTTGTAGGTATACTGGGGACAGGTCAAGGGAAAATAACCAGGTGAAGAGAGACACAAGTCTGCTGCCTTGTAGGCAGACAAGTGACAGGTCAAGGGATAGGAACCAGGTGAAGAGAGACACAAGTCTGTTGCCTTGTAGACTGGGGACAGGTCAAGGGATAGGAACCAGGTGAAGAGAGACACAAGCCTGCTGCCTTGTAGGTATACTGGGGACAGGTCAAGGGAAAATAACCAGGTGAAGAGAGACACAAGCCTGCTGCCTTGTAGGCAGACAAGTGACAGGTCAAGGGATAGGAACCAGGTGAAGAGAGACACAAGCCTGCTGCCTTGTAGGCAGACAAGTGACAGGTCAAGGGATAGGAACCAGGTGAAGAGAGACACAAGCCTGCTGCCTTGTAGGCAGACTGTAGACAGTCAAAGGCTATGGAAAGCAGACCCGAAGCAATCCTTGTGGAAGTCTCTTGTACTGTGCTCCAGTCTTGTAGAAACCCTGCAATTCTCTTTATGATGTCATTTACTTTGCCAAATCCCTAGATACAAGAGGAAAGAGAAAACAATATAGGAAGCCTCTATATCACAGTGTAGAAGAGGAAAGACTAAACGTGTCTGACATGGACGGCTCTGATATGAGAGGGGTTCTAGCAGATTAACAACTTTAGATGTGGTGATCTGGTGGTATGTGTAAAGATATTGTATAATCTGTCTAGCTTGTGTAAGTCCAACGTATAATACTTATTGCTGAAAAAACCTGTAACGTGTATAACTTGTCGCTGGAACAAAAACCTATCAGTTGTCGCCAAGCTGCCCTGTGCCTGAATGATACGTCAATCCTGTTCACCTCCGAGCAACCACTTTTGATGTCAGTGTTCCTCGTGCAATGCCAAGACTACCAAAATGGTTAACTCTTTCTGGACAATGGCAATTACCATGAAGTACTATTACACCCCATTTCACGACCGCATTTTGAACCAGGCACGTCAGAGACAAATGTCAAACCTCTAGTTATAAGAAAACCTAGAGTTGGAGGACAGAGCAGAAGTCACCTGTAACAAATCTCCAAAGATCCGAGTTCTGCCTCCTGATCTCAACCAGCAAGCGGTTATTGATGGCATTGATATCCTTGTACAGGTACACACAGACCCCCAGCACAAGCAGAGCCAGGACCACGGCCACTCTCCGACACTGCCTCTGTAGCCAGTAGAGCCGCTCCTACAAATACAACAGTCTCCATGGCAGTGTGCACAAATCTCCATGAAAGTATGCACACATTTTCATGGAAGTGTGCACAAATCTTCATGGAGTATGCACAAATCTTCATGGAGTATGCACAAATCTTCATGGAGTATGCACAAATCTTCATGGAGTATGCACAAATCTTCATGAAGTATGCACAAATCTCCATGGAAGTATGCACAAATCTCCATGGATGTATGCATAAATCTCCATGACAGCATGTCAATATTAGAAACGATGACATGCACTTAACACGGCTAGATAAATAAACAAAAACGAATCAGGTTTTCCTATCTTGGTCACTAAATAAAAACCTAAGTCAAATCTGGAATAGAAGACAGAAGATACCTCACAGAGACCAGCATCATCTCATTCTTTTGCAATTGATCCCTGAATGATGTATAGGCACACAGCCAACTCACTCCAAGCTGTCTGATCTATAGCTATATCATACAGCTCCATCTAACAGCCAACTCAATCCAAGCTGTCTGATCTATAGCTATATCATACAGCTCCATTTAACAGCCAACTCAATCCAAACTATCTGATCTATAGCTATATCATACAGCTCCATCTAACAGCCAACTCAATCCAACCTGTCTGATCTATAGCTATATCATACAGCTCCATCTAACAGCCAACTCAATCCAAACTGTCTGATCTATAGCTATATCATACAGCTCCATCTAACAGCCAACTCAATCCAAGCTGTCTGATCTATAGCTATATCATACAGCTCCATCTAACAGCCAACTCAATCCAAGCTGTCTGATCTATAGCTACATCATACAGCTCCATTTAACAGCCAACTCAATCCAAACTCTCTGATCTATAGCTATATCATACGGCTCCATCTAACAGCCAACTCAATCCAAGCTGTCTGATCTATAGCTATATCATACAGCTCCATCTAACAGCCAACTCAATCCAAAATGTCTGATCTATAGCTATATCATACAGCTCTGTCTACAGCCAACTCACTCCAAGCTGTCTGATCTATAGCTATATCATACAGCTTCATCTAACAGCCAACTCAATCCAAACTGTCAGATCTACAGCTATACCATACAGCTCCATCTAACAGCCAACTCAATCCAAGCTGTCTGATCTATAGCTATATCATACAGCTCCGTCTAACAACCAACTCAATCAAAACTGTCTGATCTATAGCTATATCATACAGCTCCATCTAACAGCCAACTCAATCCAAGCTGTCTGATCTATAGCTATATCATACAGCTCCGTCTAACAACCAACTCAATCAAAACTGTCTGATCTATAGCTATATCATACAGCTCTATCTAACAGTCAACTCATTCCAAGCTGTCTGATCTATAGCTATATCATACGGCTCCATCTAACAGCCTAACATCTATACAAAGCTATTTGGGAGTATAAATGAGTTCTCAAATACAGCAACATACATTTTAAAAACAAAGGAGATTTTTGTACAGACATTACTAGAACAGAAAATGAAAAGAAGCATAAGACATTGAAATCAAGGAGTAGTGGAACTGCTAAAGCAATGTGGGATGATGTTGCTTCTCAGGATGCAGCATCTACACATACTTAAATGATTAAGTGCTGAAGGATAATTAATTGTCACAAGTCATTTTGCATATCTTCCATTGGCTTAAGTTAGCGAGTCCCATCATCAATTTAATTTTTCGTATTTACAAATGAGACTGCCACAGTAGATAGGCCTTGAAATTCAAAATCTAATGGTACCTCAATGATGCGTGTATGTCACTTCTAAGTGAAGATATTCACATCTTTGTGAAGGTGAGACGAGTTGCGATTTTTCATCCTATTCATCCGTAAAGAGAACTCTCTAGTGTGTCCCTTTCCTCCAATCAGCGACACCCGCTAGTGTCTGCGCGTCTATGCGTGCGAGATTGTCTCAAACTGTCATATGAAAACTGACTTCAAAAATATGTTACGTCATGTTAAATGATTACAAAATAGTACAAGTATACAAATTAATTATTAATAATCTTTAAACTTGTGTTCTATTTAACTTTTGTAGGTCAAATCACACGTTTTATGTGTTGAAAAGTCTAGCGCAATCACAATCGATATCATATGCGGTGGCCGTCATGACCCGTGGGGTTCCAATTCACAAAGTCACATCTTCGCAGAAAATCTGTTTTTCAACCACAATTCGAGCAAGTTTAGCGATGAAACTTTGCTGATTCAGGAGCGATATTTTATACGGCAATTAAAATTCACATTAAACAAAGACATCTATTGGATTCATAGATTCCGATACGCGATCATTCCGCTGCTTGCTCCCCAGAAGTCGGCAGCTCGCATAGATCCACAGAGCACACTTTATTCACAAACTTCCAGTTTCTTAGTTCTATAAAATATTTTACTTCGTAATGTTTAATAGTTTCTATTATATCACCTAATAATTTTGTGAAAAATTAAAAAAAATAAAAAATACATGCCCAGTCGGGAACTGAACCACGAACTCCCGTGTGACAGGCGGGCTGCTTACGACTTACGCTAGCGAGAAGACAATGATTGTTCTGCAAAGATATTTATAAAGTAAAGCCGCCGTTTTGGGTTTTATGATCGTAACACTTTTACCTGTTTTTCAACCACAATTAAAGCAAGTTTAGCGATGAATCTTTCCAAATTTCTGAAAAATTTGTTGCAGAATTCGAAGACCCATCTACAATTGATGGTTTTCTATTGAAAGCGACAGAAAAAAGTTATTTACGGTCCAATGTGCCGTTTTCATTTTTCTCCGCGTGCGAGGTTGGTCGTAACCAAACGGGTCATAGGCGGATTACGAAAACTGACTTCAAAAATATGTTCCGTCATGTTAAATGATTAAACAATAGTACAAGTATACAAATAAATTATTAATAATCTTTAAATTTGTGTTCTCTTTAACTTTAGTAGGTCAGATTGTACGTTTTGAGTGTTTTAAAGTGAAAGTGTAACATACCACAGCGATCGATACGCGCATGCGCAATCATCGTGGCACATAGCCATGCGCTTACTCATTGAGTCATTCACAAAGAAACGCTTCGCAGAAAATATTCAATATTATATTGTTTCTCATCCACCCTGCAGCGATTAAAGCGATGAAACTTTCCAGATATATTTTAAATTGTATGCAGAATTTAAAAATACATCTATCATTGATGTAATTCTATCTGCAACAACAGAAGAGTGTTACAAAGCGCACATGCCGGTCCGATATTATCCGATATATATGGCACAAAGAGCAAAAAACACATCTTCGCCGAAAATGTTGTTTTCATCCACCCTGCAGCGATTAAAGCGATGAAACTTTCCAGATATATTTTAAATTGTATGCAGAATTCAAAAATTCATCTATAATTGATGTAATTCTATCTGCAACACCAGAATAGTGTTACAAAGTGCACATGCCATTCCGATATATATGCGCAAAGAGCAAAAAAATACTATCTGGGAGATGTAATTCTATCTGCAACACCAAAATAAAATTAATTACGGTAAGTATGAAATATAATGTTATTTATATAAAAGGTCAGGATGATGTCAACCAATCGCTGCGCTCAGAATATTGGGCATACCTTTCCCGGGAAACCCAGGATGACGTGTGTTCTTGTCACGTGAGATGTGAATGAATGAATGACGTCGAAAGAATGCATGGTATATTAGACAGCGTTTTCCGGGACGAGATTTTCAATGGTGATCTGACTCCGTACAGGACTTTTGCTTTTACTTCGGGTAATGGCACGATGGAACACGCTACTTAAGTATTCCCATACATTTATCACTGTGTTATCTGTTTCTTTTCCAGACATATTCCGCAATTTTAATGTTCAGTAAATAGTCACGTTAGCTCACAGTTGTGAAAAAATCTGTTATTTTGTGTAAAATTTTCTGGTTATAATCCTGCATGTGATTGTCTCAACCCAGAGGTCATAACTGTCAATACACACAAAAGGAATTTGACCCTAAACTTTCTTGATGTGTGGACATGCATGCCTGAGTTCAGTTGAGGTCAATGCTAGATCAGCTTGTAGAAGAAACAAGAACAGACATGACACGAATGCATCTCTACATTCAAAACATCATCTATAATTTAACTCAGCATAGATAATTATTATTGTTGTTCAATGACAAGAAATAGAATGAACTGAAGCTGATTCCAGTTGACATTGTCTAAGAATTCTTGATGTGCCTGCTATAAAGACATGTTTTAGTGAAACTGCTCATGATGCTGATTCACAACTGTAGCATCAGAACCGCCTGACTATGTGTGACAGCAAAGTTATTGTAATAATGAACTGTCTGGTCCCAACTCTGCCGGGATGTTTCAGGGAATATATATAGCTAAGACAAATATTAAACTTCATTTCTGGGGCATTTCCAATGAAGAGTGTGATTGTGTAGAAATACAAATACATGTTTCAGTCAGCTATAAATTTGTGAATCAGATTGACCTAATTGAAAAAGTAAGCTTCTGCTGAGTGGCAATAGCTTAACCCTTTACAAGGCATAGCGTCCGTTACCGGCCGATCTCTAAACACGAGCGTAGCGTCCGATTCCGGCCGATACTATTATGCATTGTAAAAACGCGATCTCTCGGCTTTCCGACACTTCCGACTGCTACTTTCACTTTTGCCGATAGCTTGACAACGTGGCCGCCATTTGTAAACGCGCTACAATGACTTTGAACAGACTTTTACGGACTTGTTTTGATAGTTTTCGGGAGTTTTACGCTGTTTTTCAAAATGGATTTCGGCGATTCTTCAAGTGATAGCCGAGATTTCGCTCTGCTCAATTTAAATGACATTAAAGGGCACGAAGTTGATTATTAATCGGAGCTAGATATCAGTGCAAAGCGTTACTTTGCATTAGCAGTCGTGAGTCGGACTTTAAAGAAAGTGATTATGATTCTGAAAATGTGTTTGTAAATTGCCGTATAGATGACGGAAAATCACAAACAACATGCCGTATTTCGTAAATATTTGTGTTCATATATGGATTACCGGCAACAATCACGTGAGTAACATATTCTGCATGCTTTTCCCTTCATTGTGTTGTTTATTTAACTAAAATCGGTTGACTAACACCTTATTTGTGATGTTTTTACTAATGCGACCCGAAATTTTTACAGAACCTGAAAAAATCTTGCCCGTTCAGGGCTACAAAACGGACAAGCGTCTGCCCTGTAAAGGGTTAAGACATTTACATAGACTAGGATTGTCAGTTTCAAGTTTACTATGAATTAAGCACACAGCCCATTTCTGGAGTGAGTAAAGTCACTTAATGACTGAATTGGAATTGATGAGTTCTCTGTTAATTTAGAGTAGTTTTAATCTGCTTTTCATTAACATAGGGCAATAAGGTGTTTCTTCTGGCTTGAGTGTCAGGTGCAGTAGTAATAAGTGTTCTGTGTGCTTCTGTACTAGGTGTGCAATGTATCCTTTCTGAGTGTTGATGTTTTTTGGTAAGCAAGCTAATGCCCAATGTAAAAATGTGAAAAAGATGAGATACTTACATTCCCCACATCATCTGTGCCATAGAGGGAAGTAGATGTAGAAATCCATCTCATCACAGACTGCTCTACGATTACATTAATTGTCATGATCAGAAACAGCCAGAACCTTGCACCTGTGAATTCAATTATTGTGTTTAAAAAAAAAAGCCCACCATTTTTTTCTAATTACCTGACAAATGAGATGCCATATTCCCAATTACAGTTTCAGGAGCTGGTTTCAATTTTACAACAATTTGTATTTACTGTAAATTTTGGCAAGACATTACAAATATACAAATGCAAAGTTTAGTCAAATGAAAAAACATTAAAAGCCACACTCAAGAGAAAAGCGGAAGGTAGTTGAAGTAAGTGGTTTAATCTACAGAGATGGACAACAGATGTCTGTACCACCCGAGTGAGAGAAACAAAGTGCAAGAAATCCCAACCTTCAATGTGGAGACAGATAAATTGATTGACTTGACAAACTGTTTCAAGCCTTCATGGACAGACTAAACAGGGCAGGCAAGAATAATCATCAAAGCCACAGAAATTTGGCACTAAAGAAGAATATTAACACCCTGGACAGCTAAATTGAGGGAACAAGTTATCATATAATAGGCTACGACACTAGGAAATCTCTGTACAAACAGAAGCCACAAACAATTCACTTTATATGATATATAACTCATGACGAAATGCAGCGAAATATTCCAGACAATAAATTGTGTGAGACGTTTGTGGATTCTATGTTTATATTCACTCATTACATCTCATCAGGTTCCTCTTGTGCCTTGTGGTGTCGAGGTGAAGTATAAACAGTGGGAGAATGCCCGGTTATGGGCTTCACGTATCAACATTTCCATGGACTCTGTAATTCCCTCTGTCCATCGTTTACGCGGCCAGACTCTTCCTCTGCTTCGGTTTGGTCTGTACATCATTGATATTTTTTTTTTTTTTTGGTATACTGTTAACTGGTAATCCAGTTATATGGCCAAACCATTTAGCGTGCTGTTTTCTGATGAAATTTAGCGACACTATAACCCCCACTTTAGTCTTGATTTCTTCTGATTTTTACTCTTCTAAAGGAATACATTACTTTGAACTAGGAACCATATCGCAGACAGAAGAAGTCAACACTTTTGGCCACATCATGAAAGGAGAGAAATTACAACATACTGTGACAGTTGGTCAAGTGAATGGACAGAAATGAAAATCATGTCTTGAAACAATAACACATGAATTTGAAACCAGGCTTGTTAAGAGATACCAGTTGGAAAGACAGTTCAAGGATTTCATGTCCATCAGTCAATGTTTCCATTTATAGTTGTGGTATTCTTTGATCACATTTCTTGATATCTATGTTTACCATTTACTAGACTTCATTATCATCAGCATAATGTCTAATCAACATCTAATTAACTCATAGTATGTGTTCATGTAAGCTGCATGTGTTTATTATGTAATAATTCATTGTTCCATCATCATCATCTTCCACTTCTGCCGTCAAGCATCATGGGAAGGAATAATCTGCACTCCAGCGCCCGATGGGTGGCACTGGATAGTGTCATTCCGTGTGACTGTATAATGTCTTTGGTGTCATCAATCCATTTTCTTCTTGGACGTCCTCTTGGTCTCGTCACTGATGATCTTTTAAGAAAAATACATTCTGACTACAAGGTAGAGACAATGGGACAGACAAACATGTTTATAACAACAAGATGCAGACATGGGGACATACAAGCTACTCTATCCCTACAAGATTGATTCTCCAGGACATGCTGAAGTGGTGGGAAACAAGCAGGGGGACAGACTGGCTGGGACTGCACCTCTCGGTGGGCTATTGATTCATGGTAAGGCAGACATTGTCGGGATCCTTGAGATTGTGTGTGTAGTGTAGAAGAACAGATAGATAGATCACCACGGCCAATCTGGCTGACAATGAAGACTCCAAGGAAAGGCAAGAAGGACCCATGATCAGATCGCTTCTTATATTATTATTAGTATTGGGACTCTTTGCTGCTGTTGAAAATGAGGACAGAGCGTGTATGAGAATGTCATGTGTTGTAATGTCGGTTCTTGACTCAACTCTGCCCCGACAAGGTGAAGACATGATGACACACAATCTCCTCTATCACCTCAAGGTGCAAATAGCAAAGTCTTCTGTTACCTTTTATTTAACGCTTATTTGTGCCATGTCTGAAAATATCTGTAACCAAAGAAGTGATACGCTTGACTAAAATAAGACTACCCTCTGTTAACTTGACCTGTTCTATTAAATGACAGACATACCTGAAGTACGGGACGCAGATGTCAGCAGGTAGCAAACAAACACTGACAGGACATAGTAAAACAGCGAATAAAAGCCGGAAATCTCTCCCAAGATGGTCGACTGAAGTTTTGCCAGTTGGTCAAACAGATCTCCAATTATCTGTCGCTGTTCTAGAGTTGATTTCTGAGAAAAGAACAAATTGTATAGAGTTGTACCAAAGAACAAAAAGAATCACAAAATATCTGAAACATTAAAACATACCTAACATTATGATTCTGATTCCCAATAAAAAAATAAAAAAACAAACAAACATTCTCTGGAGCTGTAAATGTATGTGGAAAAAAAATATGTGAGCATCACATAATTCCTGGAATGTTGTCAGATTTTGTTGTATTAATGTAATTTAGCTGAATGTCCATTTCAGCATATTGCAACCAACCCCAGTATTTACGTGCTGTCTGTGATTGACTAGGCAATGTTAGTTCAGTAGTTTGCCACTCCTTTCTGAACAGCCGACACCTCATACTATCAAACTTAACACAAAGCAGTCAGTTTCCAAATCGCCTGGTCAACAAATGCCCGCAGAAGTCGGATGTGTCGGCCTAACAGCGCAAGAACGCAGCTCTGCTGTAAACAGGCACAACGCAATCATGTCCGGAAAAAAAAACTCCGGATGAACGCAGAAGAAGTTTCCAAATCACATGTGGCTCATTGTGAATCCTCGACTCGGTTTGGAGAATTGTGAAACACAGTATCCCTGTCTCCTAAGTCACAGTGCCGGTTAATGTAAGTGTCCGTGTGTCAATGTAAGAGTCTGTGTGTCAATGTAAATGTCCGCGTGTTAACGTTAGTGTCCATGTGTTAATGTAAATGTCTGTGTATTAACCTAAGTGTTCGTGCATTAACGTAAGTGTCCATGTGTTAATGTAAATGTCTGTGTATTAACTTAAGTGTTCGTGCATTAACGCAAGCGTCCATGTGTTAATGCAAGCGTCCATGTGTTAATGCAAGCATCCATGTGTTAATGCAATCGTCTGTGTTAATGTAAGTGTCCATGTGTTCATGTAAGTGTCTGTGTGTTGTTAATGCAAGCGTCCATGTGTTAATGCAAGCGTTCATGTTAATGCAAGCGTTCATGTTAATGTAAGCGTCCATATGTTAATGCAATCGTCAATGTTAATGTAAGTGGCCACATGTTAAGACCAAACAAATGATGCTACTTACCTAACAGATTTTGTGTGGAGAATGGGAGATGTCTTGTGACAGACATCAGAAATGTGAGAGGCCATAATGGAATGTTAAGAATATAACATGTCAGAATGGCATATCAAAATGAGATGGCATCTGAAGAATGGAAGATGTTATATAAAGAATGTGAGGTGGCATGTGAACAGTGTGAGATATGTGAATGTCTGACATGTGAATAATGTGAGGTGGCATGTCAAGAGAGTAAGATGGCATGTTAACAGTGTGAGGTGACATGTGAATAGTGTGAGATGGCATGTGAATAGTGTGAGATGACATGCGAAGAGAGTGAGATGACATGTAAACAGTGTGTGGTGAAATGTGAAAAGATGTCATGGTGAAGAACATTGGAAGGCCACCACAGTATGTGGACAGACCAACCTTGAGATCCTCAAACAAAAAGTGCACATTTTTAGACGATGCATTGATGATGTCACTGAGGTTCTGTGCCTGGCTCATCAGTCTCTTCTGGTTGTGGAGGCTCAGATTCTGACTGCTGACCAAGTCCTGCTGAAGTTGGTGAGACGACTCTAATTGTTCTACCACCTTCGATGACAAAATGATGAGTAAGTAATGTACTTCTAGACAAATGACAAAAAAGGACAAACAGTCAGAGTTAAAAACATACACGAAGAATCTACAAATAACAATACAGTGTGAAATAACAGTCACATTCTCTTAGTTAAGTGACAATTCTGTGTCATTTAACCATATTCTGACAGCTGTTGTTACAATACAAGAAAACTTTTGACGGAGTATAACATGAACAATTAATTACATGAGTTCAAGATATAGGAGTAGACGGACAGGACATCAGGCTTACTAGTAACCTATACTGGGAACAAGTGGTGACAATTAGATACAGAAATAATTATTCATCGCCCATAGAGATAGAAAGAATTTTCAACAAGGTCGAACTGCCTGGTTATAACAATCTTAGGCATGCTGATGATAGTTACTAGCAGAAAGCGAGCAAGAGTTTAAAAAAAACTAGTGGAACAAATAAACAGGCATAGTGCAGAATGTGGCTTAGATATTAATATATAAAAAACAAAAACTGATAATTAGCAGTGGAAAGATGAGGCACCAATGAACATTACAGTAAACGGAGAGATACTAGAACAAGTTTCTCCTACCTTGGACATATAATAACAGTTGATGGCAAAAGTGACACAGAAATTAAACGGAGAATAGGAATGGCCAAAAATGCTTTCACCATCATGAAGCCAGTATTAACATCTAGAGACTCTAACAATGCATTAAAAATCAGAGTTGTCAAATGTTACGAATATTCAACATTACTATATGGCACGGAATCCTGGATAATGAACAAGCAATTAGAAAGTTTAATAAAGGCCCTGCAGATGTGGATATATAGAAGAATATGTTGTATTTCATGGAAATTAAAACAATCAAATACAGAGGTTCTAGAAAAGAGAGTTGATGAAAGAAATAAAAAAAGAGGAAAGTGAAATATTTTGGCCATGTTAAAAGACATAACACTCTTATAAAAACCATACTGGGGGGTAAGGTTGAAGGCAAGCGAGCAAGAGGTAGATGGCGATACTAAGTGGGAAGATAATATCAAGAGATGGAGGAATAGCAGTCTGACAGGCTGTACAGTCAAGGTGAGAGACAGACAGTGTTGGAGATCCACTGCAGCCTACTTTGACTATAGAGATGGCACTTGATTGACTGTTGCTATGTTAGTGAAATAACAAGCCAAGGACCCTTGTACATGCCACAGACACAGTGGGCAGATGGTGCTTCGCCCAGATGTGTATACACCGACTCATCATCACTGGGAGATGTGGTCAGTCACATGCTGGCCCCGTTCATCTCCCAGATGTTTATACACCGACTGACTGTCACTGGGAGATGTGGTCAGTCTCATGCTGGCCCCCTTCATCTCCAAGATGTTTATACACCGACTGACTGTCACTGAGAGATGTGGTCAGTCTCACGCTGGCCCCCTTCATCTCCCAGATGTTTATACACTGACTATCTCTGGGAGATGTGGTCAGTCTCACGCTGGCCACCTTCATCTCCCAAATGTGTATACACTGACTGTCACTGGGAGATGTGGTCAGTCTCACGATGGCCCCCTTCATCTCCCAAATGTTTATACACCGACTGACTGTCACTGAGAGATGTGGTAAGTCTCACGATGGCCCCCTTCATCTCCCAGATGTTTATACACCGACTGTCACTGGGAGATGTGGTCAGTCTCACGCTGGCCCCCTTCATCTCCCAGATGTTTATACACTGACTATCTCTGGGAGATGTGGTCAGTCTCACGCTGGCCACCTTCATCTCCCAAATGTGTATACACTGACTGTCACTGGGAGATGTGGTCAGTCTCACGCTGGCCACCATCTCCCAAATGTGTATACACTGACTGTCACTGGGAGATGTGGTCAGTCTCACGCTGGCTCCCTTCATCTCCCAGATGTGTATACACTGACTGTCACTGGGAGATGTGGTCAGTCTCACGCTGGCTCCCTTCATCTCCCAGATGTGTATACACCGACTGACTGTCACTGGGAGATGTGGTCAGTCTCACGCTGGCTCCCTTCATCTCCCAGATGAGTAAACACTGACTGTCACTGGGAGATGTGGTCAGTCTCACGCTGGCCGCCTTCATCTCCCAAATGTGTATACACTGACTGTCACTGGGAGATGTGGTCAGTCTCACGCTGGCTCCCTTCATCTCCCAGATGTGTATACACTGACTGTCACTGGGAGATGTGGTCAGTCTCACGCTGGCTCCCTTCATCTCCCAGATGTGTATACACCGACTGACTGTCACTGGGAGATGTGGTCAGTCTCACGCTGGCTCCCTTCATCTCCCAGATGTGTATACACTGACTGTCACTGGGAGATGTGGTCAGTCTCACGCTGGCCGCCTTCATCTCCCAGATGTGTATACACCGACTGACTGTCACTGGGAGATGTGGTCAGTCTCACGCTGGCTCCCTTCATCTCCCAGATGTGTATACACTGACTGTCACTGGGAGATGTGGTCAGTCTCACGCTGGCTCCCTTCATCTCCCAGATGTGTATACACTGACTGTCACTGGGAGATGTGGTCAGTCTCATGCTGGCCCCCTTCATCTCCCAGATGTGTATACACTGACTGTCACTGGGAGATGTGGTCAGTCTCACGCTGGCCCCCTTCATCTCCCAAACATTTCCTGGTTCCCACTGAAGGCTGAGTCAACTTAGCAGTCCAGGTAGGTTTTAAACATCGATCCCCACGTGGATTCAAACTCATTACCCCCCAGACTGGCTGGCAAGCATCTAGCCACTATGATACCGTGGCTCCATTAGTCTGTGAGTAATGTTATATTCTGTGGGTGATGTTATATTCTGTGGGTGATGTTATATTCTATGAGTGATGTTACATTCTGTGGGCGATGTTATATTCTGTGGGTGATGTTATATTCTGTGGGTGATGTTATATTCTGTGGGTGATGTTATATTCTGTGGGTGATGTTATATTCTGTGGGTGATGTTATATTCTGTGAGTGATGTTATATTCTGTGGGTGATGTTATATTCTGTGGGTGATGTTATATTCTGTGAGTGATGTTATATTCTGTGGGTGATGTTATATTCTGTGGGTGATGTTATATTCTGTGGGTGATGTTATATTCTGTGAGTGATGTTATATTCTGTGGGTGATGTTATATTCTGTGGGTGATGTTATATTCTGCGAGTGATGTTATATTCTGCGGGTGATGTTATATTCTGTGGGTGATGTTATATTCTGTGGGTGATGTTATATTCTGTGGGTGATGTTATATTCTGTGGGTGATGTTATATTCTGTGTGTGATGTTATATTCTGTGGGTGATGTTATATTCTATGGGTGATGTTATATTCTGTGGGTGATGTTATATTATTGAATCGATACTGTTATCTCGGCACAGTCATAACATCTGATGGGAGATGCCTTGAAGAGATTAGAACAAGAATTGCCATTGCAAAGGTAGCCTTTAGCAAGATGAAAAACATACTGACCAATAAAAAGATGTCAATTGAAACGAGAAAAAGAGTGTTGAGATGCTACATAGAACCTATACTTTTGTATGGATGTGAAGTGTGGACAATAAGCAGTCAAGCTGAAAAACAGCTAATGGCTGTGGAAATTTGGTTTCTGAGGAAAATGCAAAGAATATCATGGACAGATAGAAAAACCAACGAACAAGTCCTTCAAGAAACAAATGAAGATCGTAAACTGATTAGAGTCATTAGACGTAGACAGTCAAAATTTTTTGGGCATGTTATGAGAAGAAATGAATTGGAGAACTTGGTGACAACTGGCAAGATCTAAGGGAAGAGACCAAGGGGAAGACCTAGAAGCAAATACCTGGATGGCTTGGCCACATGGCATGGTCGAGACAGGAACACAGAGCTGATCCACGACTCTGGTGATCGAGTGAGATGACAGAACATGACCGCCCACGCTTACCAGCATGGCACATGATGGATGGATGTTATATTCTGTGAGTGATGTTACATTCTGTGAGTGATGTTACATTCTGTGAGTGATGTTACATTCTGTGAGTGATGTTACATTCTGTGTGTGTTTTATTGTTTGTCAGTGATGTTATATTCTGTCATTCATTCAGTCAGTAGCATGTTCTTAGCAGAACCTCGCTCCCATTACAACCTTCTGGAAAACATCTCGATCATAAGCAAGATGTCCCGCGTCTGATACACCCATCTGGAGATCATCCGCCACATCCTGCACCCATCTTCTCTTTGGCCTTCCTCTTCCTTACTTCTCAGGCTTATACCCCTCCATTATTGTTTTCTCCAAACTTTTGTGATGGTTCAAGTGACCAAAATATTTCAATTTTCTTTGTTTTATCGTCTTTAATAGCCAACCTTCAATATTCAGCTCTTGAAGTATGGATGCATTTGTTCTTTTCTTTATCCAAGATATTCTTAGAACTCATCTATAACATTTGTATTCGAAGGCATTTATGTGCTGTTCAGCTTGTTTAGTAAGTCTCCAGGTCTCACAGGCATATGTTGCAATGGGAAAGATGCATGCTCTTAAAAATTTAATTTTTGTAGTTCTATCTGTCCCACTCCGTAATTTATTCAGCTGTTTTAGTCTTTGAAGAGCAATAGCTATTCGTCGTTTAATTTCTGTCATTGTGTCAGCATTGTTGGTAATCAATGACCCAAGATATTCAAAATTTTCCACTACCTCCAATTTTTTCTCATTAACATATATTTCTTTCTCCATAGTAGTTTCTCCATAGTACCATAAAGGTAGACCAAGAAGACGGTGGAGAGATAATATACATACAGACCTACAAGCACTTGGAATCAGTGACTGGCAAGAGAAGATCAACCAGAGAGATGAATGGAGACGGATTGTATCTGCAGCAAAGAACCTCAATGGCTCGGAATGGTGAAGAAGAAGAAGATAGTAGTTTTATCTGTATGCATTATCTTTGTTTTTGCTATGTTAACCCTTTACAAGGCATAGCGTCCGCTACCGGCCGATCTCTAAATACGAGCGTAGCGTCCGATTCCGGCTGATACTATTATGCATTGTAAAAACGCGATCTCTCGGCTTTCCGACACTTCCGTCGGCTACTTTCACTTTCGCCGATAGCTTGACAACATGGCCGCCATTTGTAAACGCGCTACAATGACTTTGAACAGACTTTTACGGACTTGTTTTGATAGTTCTTCGCTGTTTTTCAAAATGGATTTCGGCGATTCTTCAAGTGATAGCCGAGATTTCGCTCTGTTCAATTTAAATGACATTAAAGGGCACGAAGTTGATTATTAATCGGAGCTAGATATCAGTGCAAAGCGTTACTTTGCATTAGCAGTCGTGAGACGGACTTTTAAAGAAAGTGATTATGATTCTGAAAATGTGTTTGTAAATTGCCGTATAGATGACGGAAAATCACAAACAACATGCCGTATTTCGTAAATATTTTTACTGATATATTCTATCAGTGATGTCATATTCTGTCAGTGATGTCATATTCTGTCAGTGATGTTATATTCTGTGAGTGTGTTATATTCTGTCAGTGATGTCATATTCTGTCAGTGATGTCATATTCTGTCAGTGATGTCATATTCTGTCAGTGATGTCATATCCTGTCAGTGATGTCATATCCTGTCAGTGATGTCATATCCTGTCAGTGATGTTATATTCTGTCAGTGATGTCATATTCTGTCAGTGATGTTATATTCTGTCAGTGATGTTA
>JACEFZ010002477.1:0-15000 GCA_014155875.1 Cepaea nemoralis | reverse complement strand
ACACTACTTCTAGTAGCACTGGATTGAATTTTGCGTGTGGATTTTCTTTTCCTTATTACCAGTGTCCCTCGCCATCAAGCAATCCCACTCCAACTTCAGAGGTACTTGTAATGATTGATTGATTTAGGAATCGACATCACAGCATTCAGGGCATTCCCATAAGCGCTCCGTCCCCATCCTCAGCAGCCAGCGAAGAGTTCCAACAACAATAGTACCAGTAGCAATCTGATTATATGTCCGTCTCGCCTTTCCTCTGAGCGTTGAGCTTCGGCCAGATCCCCTCGTCACTCCTCACTGTCTCATTCTTGCCAGACCATGGTAATCCATTTGCTCCTCCGAGGTGTGCACGTGCTCCCACAAGGCCGCAACCACGTCTGCCTTGTCATGTATCAATACTCCACCAAGTTCTGCAGAGCCAGCTATCTGTCCGCCTGTTCATTTCCCAGCACACCGGCATGCCCCAGAGAAAAGATCCAGGGGATGCTTGTCACCCGTGACCTCCGAAGCGAAGCAAGCCACTCCGCACGAAGCCTGCCCGTCCTCACTCTCGTCAGCATGCTTTCTGAGTCAGTTACAATCACGATGTGTGTGTCATATTCTCCATCCAGCGGAGAGCTGAAGTGACTGCCTCCACCTCCATTCTTAAGCTGGATGTTATGGTATCATATGCCAGGCTCTTCTGCACCAAACATCGACCATTGGCTATGAACCCCCAGCCACTTCTCTCACCTCTTGACACCGAACCATCTGTGTAGATAATCACATCACCCGAGTGAGCATTGTCCTGAATTAGTTGCTGGATTTCCACTACCGTGGCCTCTGCTGGCCACTCCCTGCTTAAAGTGATTATAACTCTGCACATATCTGACTGCTCCGCTGGCACTCTGACCCACTCCTCTCCTCGCCTAATGTTCTCCAAGGGGCACACCTGTCTGATCGTATCCTCCGCCTGAGCCATCCATGATTTCCTTCTTATCAGTTGCTGACCCTTAACTGTGTCCAGCTCCTCATGCAGTGGGTGATCTGTGTCTGCAGCTACTCTGAGGTATGCCTTCGCCTGCATCACCTTGAGCCTACCAGCAACAGTCGGCAGACCAAGGATGTAATGCATACACACTACTGGGGTGTCTCTGGTGCATCCCAGAATGACCCGCATAGCTTCATTCTGTATGCGCTCTAACTTCACCAGCTGACTCTCTGAGACAGTGAGCAGTCCTAATCCATAATCAATTACTGAAAGGATCAAGTGCTGGTATAGTGTGAAAAGCATTCTTTACTCTGTGTCTATTGCAGCCATAGTTTTAAGTGCACTGAGTCCCTTTTGAGATCTTGTCACAACCGTCTCCACATGGTCCTTGAAGGATAGGCGCCTGTCATCAAGCGATGCTACAGGCATTACGGAATAAACTTCTCTCGCACCACACAAAAAGATTTGTCAGTCGTACGAGAGGAATTGATTACACATTTTATTGCCACTGGCTCTTTACATTACATAAATGCACAAACCAGTCGCTAATGAATCACACATGAATACACAGAATTGCCTATCACTAGTCGTTCCTAACCCTACTACTAAATCTATCTACTCGGCTAAAGAAATACGCATCGACGCTAAGCGATGTGTTCCCTACGAAGTCTGTCCCCTGTCTGACTATTCTCCGCGTGCTGACTACACAGTACGCGGAGGGACCTTGTGCGTACTTCGGCTTTTGCGTGCTGCATCATTCAGCACGCTTAGAGTAGTGGCCTCTCTTGAGTTTCATTCTAGTTCTCCGTGTCTATCACGTTGGCGTGATTATGCCGTAACCAGAGTGCTTACTCTCTGGTTGACACCTCTGTGTCTCATGAGAGAACTGTTTGATAGTTCCCTTTCCTATCTACTCCCTACACCTACCCTGCCCTCATGTAGGGGCACTGGGTTACCTCTAATCTACTTGAGGTAGACCACTCATTCAGGGTGGTCTTCCCTGAGTCTTTGACACACACCCTCCCCTCCTGTGTTGCGTTACAAACTTTGACTCATGGTTGTGACGCAAGAGGTTTCTAAAAAATTTGTGTATCTAATTTTTTGTCAAAGACTACTGATAACTTGGTTCTGGGTAACTCAATAGACTTCTACTGACTATTGTCACAATGTAGTATCACTTTACTTGGCTACTGGTGATCGCCACAAACTTGTCTGGTTGGCGTGAGCCCTCTTCTCAATCGCAATATTATATTAATTAGAGGTTTGTCTGAACCGGACCATTGTCTTATAAGACCTGCCCTCAAATAGCAAATTAACTCACTACCCATACAAAGTTGACTTTCTTAGGGTCAACACACGAATTGCTTCATGTCCCCCATATAATATTAAACAACCCTTGCACAAGTTGTGTGCGACAGGCTTTACCTATCTCGCTTCCGCGTGTAAAGTTATCTTCCACTGTTAAGTTAGTGTTTCGTTGTCTATTGTGTCCCCTGACCCGGAGTTATATCCCTTTGTTCTAAAAAATGTATGTAATTTACATGTTTGTTTTCCTGGTTGTTTGCGTGTTTGGATGTACCTAACAATATAATTTACCTTCTAACCTGTGTGTCTGTCTACAATTTGTAAGTAAGTTAGTTTTCAAGTGCCATAATTCGGTTAAATGTGGCCACAAACAAGTGTATAACACTAATTCGTGACTACGTTTCCGTCTTATGAGACTTAAAATACTTTATCTAAGGTCTACACTAAACTACACACAACACATTCGAGACAGTATATTTCAACATTGAAAGCAAACGCTTGACGCAGACAAATAATAAAAAGTCGCGTTGAGCGGCAGGAAAAAATCCGCTGGTTGTCCTCACTCTCCATTGTATATTTTCCCTTTTTCTCTCACTTTCACACTTCTGTCACACATCTTTTATTCTCCCATTTATTTAAAAACCTTAAAGTGACACTGTACAAGTTCGGCTCAGTTTGAAAAGAGTTGAGCTTAATGACTGTGCGTAACTTATTGCACGAGTCATGTATTTACAAAATATTTACATGGATGAAATAGGGTTGATAGTTTGTACCCTGATATTATTAAACACTATATTGTACTGAAATACTCATACTAATTCTATAACTATATATATTTAATTTGTTACACAAAATTAATCTAATTTAAGGGAAGTAATCTAACTATCTAAAAAAATGAAAATGATGTGAGATGAGTTATGTACCTTTCTGAAATGGGTACTGTGAAATGTAACAAAATTATAAATAATGTTTTCATGTTTAACTGAAAAAATATGATTGATATTTTTACTCTACATGGTGTAAATGATGTATGTTAAATGTATAATCCTTTTATCCTATAAGGTATAAACTAATTTTAATCCTAAATGATGAGGATGTTAAAGTGTTCATGAAGATGGAATGACATAAAGTGAAATGAAATGAACTAAATGGTGCTGTTCCTATCTACACTAAATGGTACTGTTCCTATCTAAACTTTTTATCCTAGTCTTTAATTAGCTGTTATTAAGTTTAAAGTACTATACTAATCTACTTTTATGCTAAGTAAGTGGGTAAATTAATGATTTATCTAAACTACAAAAAAACATCTATTATATTCCCTAAATCTAATCTAACTCTATATTAAAGTAACTAATCTAACTATAATTTACCACTATATTAAAAACATGTTATAATACATATCACAATAACCAAATATATATACATGGTATTTAAGTACCTCAGGTTAGTGGTTGCCATAACGTTCCGAAATTGCTTTCGTTGGCATAGGTTATATATACACAATTGTCCTGGGTATACTAAATACACTACACAGTCATACTTGTGTCTTATGGGTATTCTTCCACTCGTAGAGTCCGCTGGTGTCGTAGACAAGTATATTTGTGTCTGTTACTTATGCATTGTTCTGACACTGTTTTTCCATGATTAACACAGGCGATTCACCGGAACACAAATGGAGCATAGTAAGTAATGAGCTGTCTATGTACACACGGTGATTCACTTGTTCTTGGAGCACAGTTCTTATTCTGCTGTCTACGGACCCATGGTGGTTCACTGTTATTAGCGCACAGTCCTGATCATGATGTCTATGTATTACATAGGATATTTTACACAGGATATTTTAAACGTACTAAATTAAAATTTCTTACACTACCTTTTCATGTGGAATATCAGGTATTTCTACCTCAGATGGTCGACTAAGGGTATCAGCAAGTATGTTGTCCCTACCCTTAATATGCTCTATACTAAAAGTATAATTCTGTAATATTAATGACCACCTGTAGATGCGGTCATTGCGATGCACCCCACTTTGTATGACCGTGATTGGGGAATTATCGGTCTGGACTACGAAGTGATTACCCGCTAGAAATCGATGCAACTTCCTCACCGAATAGATGACGCTTAGGGCTTCCAACTCTGATATGGAATATCTGGACTCAGCAGGTGTGATCTTGCAGCTCACGTAGCAAATTGGATGGAAGATGCCATCATAAAACTGGCCTAGTACTGCAGCGATGGAAATCCTGCTTGCATCTGTCCTAAGATAATAAACGAGCCTAGGATTAGGCAAACGGAGGATTGGTACATTACTAAATAGGATTTTCAATTTTGACAATGCAGAAATTAATAATGCATCTTTGACATCTAATTTTACTGATGCTTTTAAAACATTTGAAAATACACTTGTGATTTCCGCTAAGTTCGGTATGAACTTACTATAATAATTTACTAAACCCAAAAGGCTCCTGACCTGCTTCTTTGTTGTCGGCATGGTCAGGTTCATAATTTTAGTAATAATTCTATTGTCAGTTTTTAGTTGTCCTTGTGAAATGACATGAACCAAAAAAATCAATTTCTTGTAGGCCCAATTCAACTTTGCTCGGTTTGACAGTGAGACCGAAGAGTCGCAACCTATCGAAGACATGTCTGAGTTTCAGTAAGTGTGTTGTCCAGTCATCTGTATGGACACAAATATCATCTATATATGTCACCGTATTCGTCACTCCATGTAGTAAATCTCTAGTTAAGCGTACGAAAGTGGCAGGAACGTTACGAAGTCCGAAAGGAAGAAAACGCCACTCGTAAAGACCTAACGGTGTTGAGAATGCAGTAAGATGGATGGATTGAGTCTGCATAGGGACCTGCCAATATCCCTTAGTAAGGTATAATTTAGAGAAGATTTTGGAGTGGACATATCCAGAATGAGATCTTCGCAGGAAGGAATTGGCTCTGCGTCGATCTTAGTGACATTGTTGAGTTTCCTATAGTCCACACAGAGACGAATTGTGGAGACTTTTTTCTTGACCAAGACGATTGGAAAGGAGTACTCAGATGTAGATTTCTGAATGATTCCACTAGCTTCTAAATTAAGAATTTCCTTATTTAGACTTTCTCTGTAGCTAAGTGGGATAGAGTACGGCCTGCATTTGATAGGCTTAGAGTCCGACAGAAGAATGGAGTGCTCGATCCTGTCCGTCCTACCTGGAATGTCGGAAAATATGTCCTTATACTCCGTCACTAATTCTATTATCTGTCGTCGTTGCTCTTCTGTTAGTCCCGTTTCTAACCGTATACAATCTAATGTCGCAGTCTTGTCTACAATTGGAACAGGTAGTTCCATCCCGTCGTCGTCTACCTGATTCAGTACGGTGGTGGTGCTAAGTGCGTTTTCTGTATGATCACTAAGTGTATGCATATCGTCGGCTTTGCCAGTCTCGCTAACTAGTGTAGTTGCGTTGTGTATGTCTGTCGTCTCATCCATAGGTGTGGGTGCATTGTGTTCATCTGTCTCTAATTCTGTCTCTTGTCGTGAAAAGTAGGGTTTCAACATGTTGATATGAAATATCTTTTAGTGTCCGTTTATCGATATTTCATAATCGACATCTGAAATTTTTCGTACCACTTTGAATGGCCCTTGCCATGAGGTCAATAATAAGTTCCGTTTGTCTGGGAGTAAAAGCAGTATGTCTTGATCTGGTTCAAGATTAATAGTTCTCGCACCTTTATTTGCGTATTGGCGGTAGATTTGACCCTTCCTCTCCAAAGCTGCCTTGGCTATGATACATGATTTCATAATCTTATCTCGTGTTTCTGTTACCATCTCATAAGGTGTTTTAGGGGTTGGAATTTCAATCGCATTAGTTACTAACTGATGGTAAATTGTTAGGGGTCCACGTGGGTTAGCCCCGTATACTAATTCAAATGGTGAGAAACCCGTGCTTGAATGGGGAGTCTCCCGATAGGCGAACAGCACTGTTGGTAACAGTGTATCCCAATCAGCTGGGTTTTCTGCTGTCACCTTAGCCAGCATATGCTTTAGGTCTCCGTTAATTTTCTCTACTATTCCATTGCTGGCTGGATGATAAGCCGTTGTAAAATGCTGTTTAATTCCTAACATTTTCGTAAGGGCTTGCGTTGCAGCCGATATGAATTGGGTTCCACGGTCGGATAAGATGGTACGTGGAAATCCGAATCGTGAGAACAAGTGTAGAAATACATTGGCAACGTCTTTGGAGGTGATGTATTTCAAAGCTACTGCCTCAACCCACCTTGAACATAGGTCTACCATCGTTAAGATGAAGCGATTTCCTTTGCTGGACACCTGGTTTAGGGGTCCAACAATATCGACCGCCACACCTTCAAATGGCCTAGAGGCCAGTGTTGAAGGTTGCACTTCAGCTGTAGGATGTTTACCCTTACGTACTAGTTGTTGACAGACATTACATGAACGACAAAATACTTTTATGTCATTACAAAAACCTGGCCAATAAAAAATGAGCCTGAATTCTGGCCCTGGTTTTGTCGTATGCAAGGTGACCAGCAAACGGTGACTCGTGTGCAATCTTTAGCACAGTTTGGCGGTGTTGTACAGGTAACACCGTTTGCTGAATCTCATGGTTACCAGTTGTATAATACCGAGTAAGAATACCATTATTAAGTCTAAAGAACCATGATGCGTTTTTTTGTTACTTTGGCTTTTTCTTTCAATAGTTTCAGATATGGAGACACACTCGGATCAGCTTTTTGCTGGTCTATGAACTTTTGTCTGGTGGTATCATCCGTGCTAGTTGGTGATAGCAACAGTAGTCTTTCCTCCTGTAGTGTGACTTGGTGTTTAATAGTATCTGCTCTGGTTGTTGCATTAGCTGCATTTAATTTTTCCCATGCAGCTATTTCTTCGTTAGTGCAATGTTTCAATTGGGGTAAGCATCCCAAAATTAAATCAGTACAAGGGTTATCTAAAATCGCACATGTAAAGGTACCAGAAAGGAAAGGAGCGTTAATACGGGCTCTTGCCAAAGGGTAAATTTCAATATTACCCGAAAAGGTTCGGCATTTGACTGAGTCACCTGTATAATCATTTGGATTCACCAGTTCCTTTCTAAGACCGATAAGAGTGCTCCCCTGTCCAGCAAACATTGGCATGGTATTTCGTTGACCAATGCATTGTGGAACACCAAATTGCCTCTGGAGGCTAATGCTGCATTTACACTCTCAGTGGAGAATGGTACTGTATGTCCACATTCTAATTTTCCATCTGCATGGAATTGGTGACATCGCTCACAACTGTCAAAGCTTAATATATCGTTTACACAACAAACATCTTCAGATTGGTTAAAAGGTAATTCATTCTCGACCTCACACTCAGTCTCACTCCCACTATCAGAAGATGTATCAATTAACATTGCACTGTTTGCCTTCATTCTTTGGCGGCCCAGGCACTTATTGGAATAATGCCCGTAGCTAGAACAGAAGAAGCATTTGACTGCACGCCTGTATGCAGTTCTCTTGTTTTGTTGTTTCTTAATGACCATCTCAAGATGTGTAGGATAGTTTGGTGATTTATCACACATAGAGTAAGTATCATGAAAAAGTTGGCAATACACACATTTAGGCAATTTTTGGTCTTTCTTGTCGACTCTCTGAAATGGTTTTTTATTGCTACGATAGCTTTTAGGTTGGTCCTTAACAAAAGAGACTATTTCAGAGTCGATATTTGATGTTTTAAAATATCCCTATTTGAGGAAAAATATGCAGAGCCTTTCTTCTCAAATTGTTCTATGGTTTCGATGTCTGACTGCTGAAGGAATTTAGCGAAAGGAGATGGTATTGTGGATATGACTTTATCCATGGCTATTAAATTTTTAAGTTTTTCAAAGTCCTTTCCTATTTTTGCTGCACTAAGCCACCTATTTAGCACGCTTTGGACATTCGAGACATAATCGATGAAAGTCTCACTTGGTTTTGGTTTTAAGTTAGAAAATTGCACTTGATACCCAGGGGCATCAAGTAAGAAATGTTGCATTATCCTATCGTGGATGTACTGATAGTTAGATCTAAGATCAGTTGGTATTGATTCTATAACTTTAAGGGGCTCCCTACTGAGGTTCTTCATGTAAATCATGGCCCACATATCGATTGGTACTTGGTGGTATTTCAGCTGATATTCGACATTTTCTGTCCAAGCTGATATGGAATCTTCTTTACAAAATGGCTTAATAATATGTTTGTATTTATTAAGTTTATTCTCTTCTTGCTGACTCTTAAGTTTTGTAGCGGAGATCTCTAAGTGTGAATCTACTTCTATACCTTTCATCTTTAACTGTGTCTCTGATTCAACCTGTATTTGTTTTTCTTTCACTTTTGCCATTTCATCTATCTCTCTTTGTTTTAATTCTTTCTCCTGATCTAATTGTTTTTGCTTTAATTCTCTTTCCTGATCTAATTGTTTTTGCTTAATCTCCTTATCATGTTCTAACTGCTTCTGTTTAGTTTCTTCAGCCAGTTGTGCCTCTTTGTGTTTTATTTCTAACTCCTTTTGTTTTGTTATCTCAGCTAGTTCTACAATCTCCTTTTGGTGTTGTCTTTCTCATGCACGTTCATCTCTCTCAGCATCTTTTGCTTCCTTAAATTTTTGATCAGCATATTGCTCTAATTCCTTTCCTGTGTATTCTAATTCCTTGCCTGCTTTTATGAAATCAGCTAAAGTTGCCATGTTGTTGGGTAATTAGCTAGAGTTGATAGGCACTTAAATATTTATTCAGGTATATTAGATATGTTAAGTTTTTAAATCCCTGTGTACAAAAAATATACTCTTAGATTACACCCTGAAAAATAGATCACAAAAAATATACTAATCGACCACACCCTGAAAAAGAGATGCATTATTAATCATATTGCATTCAAAATAATTTGGGTATACTCATCTTAACATTCCAGAAAATCAGGTACAATCGTTTGGCACCTCAGGTCCAATCGTTCGGCACTTCGACATACAGCTTGAGTTATTCTCATAAACAGCTCTTGTTACATCTGGTTTACAAGAGCATCAACAATTAACCATTTGCAAACGACATATGACTTTAGACAATTTTGTACAATCACATGCCCCCGGACAACACAATGTGGTATAATTAATAATAAATGTCAATGTCCTGTCTTCGTTCTAACGTCTTTTGCCTTCCCTAACTATTGCTGTTTAATTTATGGAAGTGCTGTGCAGACCGAGTCTTATTTGCATAGCGAAAGTAGTGCCATCGTGACGGTAACAAATAGAAAAGGTATATAAATAATTAAATAAATGCTTTGAAATAAATATAAAGGTAATAATAATGTTCAAATAAATAAATATATTCAATAAATAGCTTGTATAAATAAATAATATTTAATATAAGCCAAAGATTCAGGCGAGCAGCCGCTTGGCGATTTGTAAACAATCCGTCGCTGATTGCAAATGGCGTAGGGCAGCTGTTTGTCAGTCGCGATACGTCATAGGCGCAGCGCTATTTTTAGATTGGAAAAATCGATATTGTCGCCGGCTCATTTCTTGTGTATTGCTCCGCCGTAAATCATTTTTGACAAATACTCATAAATAAATCAGTAATTGTAGAAATAAATGATACAAAACTATAATAATAATACTTACAAATCAGAAGAAAACATGTTCATAAAGCACAAAACATTTTAATAAGCATAAATAAACGTTAATCGGTCACAATGGGCACAGCTTGCAATTTGTTCTAGTCTGCACACGCCATTGTTCACTAACATAAATTAAACCCTGTGATTAACTGACAGTAATACTATTTTAGAGCCGTGGGTGAGTGTTTTAGCTTGAACAATTGTCCAAGCTACACTTCTGACACCACTTTTGTCCTAGCCTGTCATCAAGCGATGCTACAGGCATTACGGAATAAACTTCTCTCGCACCACACAAAAAGATTTGTCAGTCGTACGAGAGGAATTGATTACACATTTTATTGCCACTGGCTCTTTACATTACATAAATGCTAGGGGTGTACCGGATTTCGGCTCCGGCAAATCCGTAATCCGGCCATTTTTACAAATCCGGCTTCGGCTCCGGTCCAGTTTTGCCGGATTTAGGCCGGATTTGTGTTGCCTAGTCACGTGAATTTTCTGTACATGTTTCATGAGGCCACGTCGAATTTTAGGCAATAGCACAGTAGCACTTCCGGTTTACTATTTCTCGCTGATGTAAATAAGAATTTTAAGAAAAAAACACTCATTTTGAATTTTAATGGTGCATTACTTCATGAGTTTGTGGGACTTGAATATTTATTTTCGTAAATTTCTTTGGTCTTGCCCATAAAATAAAATGCATCAAAATCTAAGTCATACAGCGCCGTTTGAGATTACTTCAAGGTTAAAGACGATGATTCAGTGAAGGTAATATGTAAGTTGTGTGACAAACAGTTATCGCGTGGACGATCAGATCGCCCCAAAGACTTCTCAACATCATCAATGCAGACCCATTTGCGATCGATGCACAAGAAAAGCTATGACGAAATGATGGAAAAGAAAGCATCACTGAAGGCCAGTGTATTGGCGACCACATCTATGATGAATCTGGGACCATTTTTGCACAAAGCAAGCAGCAGTACCCAGCAGTCAATTGTGCAGGCATGGGGCCGGGCCAAAATTTGGGACATCAACAGTCCCAATGCTAAACGCATTCATGCTGCCGTAGCCCGAATGATAGCCATAGATATGGAGCCTTTTCAAGTAGTGGAACGACCAGGTTTCAGAGAGTTGATGCATACAATGGAAAAAAGGTATGAATTGCCTTCAAGAAAGTACTTTGCTGAACATATCATTCCTGACGTGTAAACGTCTGAAGGTAAAAATTGCAGCAATGATATCTGACACTGATTACATATCATTCACAACAGATACGTGGACAGCTGAACACACCACTCAGTCATTTATGGGCCTCACTGGCCATTGGTTAACAGACTCCTTCGTTCTCCGCAGTGTAGTCTTCCATTGTACTGCATGTGATGAACATCACACGGCCACAAACTTGCTTGCACATTTTGAAATGATGCTGGATGAGTGGTCAATTGCACGTGAGAAGTGCCATGTTGTTGTGAGAGACAATGCATTCAACATTGCCAAATGCTTTCGTGATGGCAGCTATTCAAGTGTTGGATGTTTTGCACACACACTGCAGCTGTGTGTGCGTGATGGTCTTTTGAGTCAAAAGTATGTTGCTGGCATCATCAGTACTGGAAGAAAATTGGTAGGACATTTCAAACACTCTTCTTCAGCAACCAGTCGTTTGCATGAACTTCAAAATGAATTAAACCTACCACAACATCAGCTTATCCAGGACGTGACAACACGATGGAACTCAACGTTCTATATGTTACGACGTCTGTTAGAACAACGGCGCAGCATCAGCCTGTACTGTGTTGAAAATTTTGAAATTGATTCGGTAACTGAGCTAACGGCACAACAGTGGGCAGTCACGGAGAATGTGGTAGCTACTTTGGCACCATTTGAAGAAATCACACGTGAAATAAGTGCAGCTCAGGCATCAATATCAGTTGTGATCCCATTAGTGAAAACACTCATGGCTTTCCTCCAGACAGAAGGTAGTGATGCTGGGATCAAAACTATGAAAGCAGCCCTGCTTGAAGCTGTTAGCAGCAGATTTGCGGACATTGAATCCAACAGTATTTACACCTGTGCCACACTACTGGATCCTCGATTCAAGCTGTGCTTCTTCTCCGAACGTGGTAGAAGTGATGCACGAGCCCATCTGCTGTTAGCAGCTAACTACATTATTGATTCAGCAAACACAGTCAGTCCACAGGATCCATCAGCTACTATTAGTAGTAGTAGTACTAGTGTTTTGACTTCTGTGAGCACTGCCACACAGTACGAGTCCAGCCTATGGAGCTGTTTTGACACAATTGTCGAGGAAAATCCCACCGTAGATCGTTCTGCAAGTGCCGAAGGCAACAGCATTAACACTGAGGTGACACAGTACCTGTCAGAGCCACTTCAAACTCGACAGTCAGATCCAGTTTCATGGTGGCATGCCAATAAACAAAGATTTCCAAGCATGGCTAGACTGGCGCAGGTATTTCTTGCACCACCACCTACAAGTGTGCCATCGGAAAGGCTGTTCAGTACTGCAGGAGACATTATCACTGACAACAACAACAACAACAAAACTTTATTTTGAAAGGGTTAAGAATTGGGCACGCAGGCCCGTCTAACATTCTGCCCTTTTATCATTCTCTTTCATACATTATTTCATTCACACATCATTCAAGGCTAACTGAAAACAGCAACAATATAAAATATATGCATTATAAAGGCATGTGGAAAAATTAAAAATAAATACTACACGACTCAGTAATAGTAATAACTGGTGTGGCATTTATTAGCTACGTGGAATATACTGGCCTACCAAAAGGGGACTGGCTGTTATACTAGGGTTTTATTATATTATGCGGAGACGTTGATTTTCCTGAAATACAACTCGTCTCTTCTTGACTCTGAGAGTTCAACTTCACAGCCATAATGAAGACTGACTGAAATAGTGAAATTACTAAATGAATGTATTTCAATAAATTCAATCTGTTCAGTGTACTGTTGTTGTGAGTTGTAACTGAGCTGATAATTTGCCAACTGAAAACAATGTGAAAACTAAAAACTGAAACTGAAAACTAACAATTAAAATTACTAAATTAGCATTATGTGCTTATGTATTATGTTTCATCTTGAACTTATGGAACTTAATATTACTTAATTACTTATTCTACTGTGAATGTAATTATTTTACATTTAAATGATTTAATATGAGTATATGTCATCATTGTCATGTCTATAGTAATGAACTGCAGTAATGAACAGTCGAGTGACTCCACTCACCTAAGTCAAGTGATGTAGTATGTTATTTTATTTTTATATTTGTAAATCCGGCTCCGGCTCCGGCCGGATCTCACTTCATAAATCCGGCCAAATCCGGCTCTGGCCGGATTTCAAAAATTTGAATCCGGTACAGCCCTAATAAATGCACAAACCAGTCGCTAATGAATCACACATGAATACACAGAATTGCCTATCACTAGTCGTTCCTAACCCTACTACTAAATCTATCTACTCGGCTAAAGAAATACGCATCGACGCTAAGCGATGTGTTCCCTACGAAGTCTGTCCCCTGTCTGACTATTCTCCGCGTGCTGACTACACAGTACGCGGAGGGACCTTGTGCGTACTTCGGCTTTTGCGTGCTGCATCATTCAGCACGCTTAGAGTAGTGGCCTCTCTTGAGTTTCATTCTAGTTCTCCGTGTCTATCACGTTGGCGTGATTATGCCGTAACCAGAGTGCTTACTCTCTGGTTGACACCTCCGTGTCTCATGAGAGAACTGTTTGATAGTTCCCCTTCCTATCTACTCCCTACACCTACCCTGCCCTCATGTAGGGGCACTGGGTTACCTCTAATCTACTTGAGGTAGACCACTCATTCAGGGTGGTCTTCCCTGAGTCTTTGACACTCCTGTCAACTGTGAGCCCCAGATACTTCAGTTTGTTCTCTCTGCTGACATTTCTACCATCTATCGCGAGGCTTGGGGCATCAGCTCTCACAATCCTGTTGTCCAGAGAGCAGCACAAAACAGCCGTCTTTTCCGGGTGGATGACAGCACTCATTTCTGTGCACCAGTCAATCACTTTATCTACTGTCACCTGTAACACCAGGGCTGTTTGCTCCCTATCTCTCTCCTGCCTATATGCAAGAATATCATCTGCAAATGTTGGTATTCTTCCAACCCCTGGTGCTTCTAGGTTTGCAATCTTGCTCATATACACGTTAAGATCCCTGTGGCAGTCCTGGGGTTAACATATGTGGCTCTGAGGTCCATGCACCCTGATGGAGAGCAACCCGACGAGAATGCAGGACGGCTGCTATCCAGTTCACCAACCAGGGATTGACCCCCTTCTCCATCAGCGCGGTCATCAAAATATCATATTGAACTCTATTGTACACATCCTCGAGATCAAGCGCTGCCGCCATCGTTTCCTGTCTACTCTGAAACCCCTCATAAACGTCAAAGGCAAAAGTGGCTGCATTTGACCAGGTATCTTTTCCTGGCCTGTAGCTCCCCAGGCCTCTTGGAAGAAGCTTCCCCCTTTCCAAAAACTCTTGCAGCTTGACAGCGACTATCTTCTCTAGAACCTTCCCAAATGTATTTTGAAGGGTGATGATTCTAAATCCGCTAAGCTTTGAATGATCCTTGAATAGTTCTGGGAGAGGGATGAGATAGCTGTGCACCCAATCCTGCGGTACTGATGCTGTCCTAATGTTCTGGTTAAAGCAGTCGGTCATCTTCTCCAGGTCTGCATCGCTCAAACCCTTCATGTGGCCATACCTTAACCCATCGGGCCCTGGTGCCATGTCTTTTGCCTTATTCAAAATGTGTTTAACATCTTCCACCCGTATGATGTCTTAATACTTGTAATTTACATCCTCAGGTCAACATTTTAGTCCAAATGTTCGGTGTAGGGGTTGAACCCGTTACCTCGGCATCAACACACCGGATGTTTAAGAACGTGTGTTCTTATCCTTCAGCCATGGCGACATCCATCTAAACATTTTGAAAAGAGACTAAGACACAAAGACAACTTATCACAAACAAAAAGAGACAAAGACACAAAGACAACTTATCACAAACAGAAAGAGGTAAAGACACAAAG
>JACEFZ010002476.1:120000-121061 GCA_014155875.1 Cepaea nemoralis | reverse complement strand
TTTATAAACAGATAAACAGAAAAAAATCACCATTGTGATTGTCTATTATCTAACAAGTAAGCAGGTAAGGAAATGAATTCTCTCGTGAGAAGAGAGAAAAGAGAGAGGAGAGAGAGGAGAGAGAGAGAGAGGAAAGAGAGAGAGAGAGGAATCAGGATGAGTGGGGGAGAGAAATCAGAGGTGGAGAGAGAGAATCAGGAGGGTGAAAGAGAGAGAGAGAGGAGAGAGAGAGAGAGAGAGAGAGAGAGAGAGAGAGAATAGACCAAAGCTGGATACCGAGAGCGAGAGGAAGGCATGAGGCGAGAGGAAGGGAGGAGGCGAGAGGAAGGGAGGAGGCGAGAGAAAGCGAGTGAGAAAGTGAGTGAGCGAGAGAGTGAGATAGATAGATAGATAGATAGATAGATAGATAGAGAGAGAGAGAGAGAGAGAGTGAGAGAGATAGTGTGATAAAGAGAGGGGACTCTAAAGAGGGAAAAAGGGAGAGAAGAGGAAAGGGTATGGGGGAAAGGGGGGGGGGAGAGAACAAATCTCACAGGAATGATCAAACGTTTATTGACAGGGGGCCAATATATCTTCTATTTTTAGAACAATTGATCATGGTGTCTGAATGTCACTAGCAAAGGTCACGGGGGCTGGGCCCAACCAGTGACATCATCAGATTCGAAATTATCGTCACACGAGTTCTCTAGTCATAAAAGGACTCATTGTTTCCACTCACCATCCATCCATTCATCCATCCATCCATTAATTAATTCATCCATCCGTTTATTTTATCAATCCATAAATCCATCCATCGATTAGTTTATCTATCCATCCATCCATCCGTTTATTCATCCACCCGTTTATTCATTCATTCATCCATCCATCTGTTTGTTCATCCATCCACCCATCCGTTTATTCATCCATTCGTTTATTCATCCATCAATCCGTTTATTCACCCGTTTATCCACCCATCTGTTTATTTATTTATTCATCCATCATCCATCTGTTTATTAATCCATCCATCCATCCGTTTAGTCATCCATATTTTTATTCATGCATCCGTCCGTTTATTCATCCAT
>JACEFZ010002476.1:75000-115000 GCA_014155875.1 Cepaea nemoralis | reverse complement strand
ACTAACCTTGTGTGTCTCTTGTTATCTCAATCAGATAACCGGTGTTATTGTGTATCGCAATAAGAGATTAGTGCCCTTAGTTATTTCTCTCAAATGTCAGTTTCATTGTGAATCTCAATCATATTTAAGGGTCCTTGGGTACCTCACACATATGTCCTTGTTTATCTCAATAGAAGGATCGGAACAAAAACAAAACAACAACCGTGTATCTCAAACAGAAGATGGTTATTTGATTGTATCTCCATCAGAGGAATGACAACTCTAGTTATCTCAATCGGGGGATCGCGACAGTACCTGACCTCATTGCGCAGGGCGGCCATCATGGTTGACATGGACGCAGAACCATCCGTCACCAGGGATTAAAGAGATCGCACAAGAAGCAGGACTCCGTTCACGACACGCTGACTGTACATACCACTGATTCCCGCGGCAAATACTGGCGTACGGATGAGAAGTTGTCATGTTCTTAGCTCCGTCTGTCCATAGCAACACTACATGTGTTTTTGGCTATTCTTCCTGTGTACTTTTCAACGCGACTTGTGTGGCTGTTCATCTTATGTTTACTTATAGCATTTTTCTTCTTCTTCTTCTTCTTCTTCTTCTTCTTCTTCTTCTTCTTCTTCTTCTTCTTCTTCTTCTTATTATGTATTTTATTTTTCTTCATCTCCTCCTCCTCCTTCTCCTCCTCCTCTTCTTCTTCTTCTACTACTATTTTTTTTCTTCTTTTGTATTTTATCTACTACTACTACTACTACTACTACTACTACTACTACTACTACTACTTTTTCTGTTTCCTCTGTTGTATTGCATTACTTCTTCTTCCTCTTCTTCTTCCTCCTCATCTTCTTCTTCTTCTTCTTCTTCTTATTTTGTTTATTTCTTCTTCTTCTTCTTCTTCTTCTTCTTCTTCTTCTTCTTCTTCTTCTTCTTCTTCTTCTTCTTCTTCTTCTTCGTTCCCTTTTCGAGGGAATGTTTCACACCTAGCTATGCGTTTCAAAGGTCACTTTCTCCGACTTCTACAAGCATTTGTATAAGGTTTGTTTCCTATAGACATATTTTCTCCATGGTAACGAGCTATATCTATCCGTGAGAAGGCTTTTGTTTCCTAACAACTTTACCAGGTTACGGCCTACTGTTTGCGGTTTTTAACTGCCATGAGATTTGTAACGCTTTCAACTTGCAACGGGGCTGTCAGGGGTGAAGCATTAAGTGACAGGGTGGTGGTGTTTATCGTGTTAATACTGCGAAAAGCGCTGCCATGGCTGACGAACGACATTCACGAACTTTGAAGTATGACAAGATAACGGTTCTTTCGTAGCATAACGCAAAAAGAGGCAAGTGAACTATTTCGGCCACGTTAAAAGACATAACACTCTTATAAAAATCATACTGGAGATGAATTTGATCAGAAGACAGTGGTTGGTGTCTCTGGGGCAGTCTCGGCTGGCAAAGATTAGTTTCATTTTCGTGCAGAGCATGCAAGAGTACAAGGAAATGAGCAGGCTGACAGGCTTGCAGGTAAGGCAACTGTGGAAGGCGGACGATTCATGGACTAAGCTGATATGGAGAATGTTCTACGAAAAATAAGACGTATGCGAGAACTGACGATTGTGAATCTACAACCATGGTCAGACTGCGAGAGAAGCATGTTGAAAGAGGTGTGGCCAGACAAAAAACTCTTAGACCATGGTCAGACTGCGAGGTTACAAGAGGTGTGGCCAGACAAGAGCACTATGCAGGAAGCCAAAGAAGATTAATAAATCAACACAGAACTGGTGTCGTTATCCGCTACACGCTGCGGGATTTACTGAGGAGGGGATCCGAGCACTTATGGACTGAATGGTCCGATGTGCAATGAGGATGATCTTTCGACTCACTAACTAACATGTAAATTCATAACTTTATAGTATGAGGTACCCTACTCCACTGCTCGCTTTACTTTAGAGTCAACTCGCTACATCTCTAGGTACGTATTTTCACAACTACAGTAGTAGATGACGTCATTAAAAGTTAGCTGCATGTCATTTACAGGACGTCGCTAACAACTTCAGCATTTATTGGTTATTTGTGATTTTCTAGACAATTTTATGCTCAGTAGCTTGCCATTACTGTTTAACGGCCGAAATTCATATCATTGTAAAAAATCAATACATGGCGATCTGGTTCCAAATTGCATGCGACTGACTTTGAACCCAACACATCAGGGTTGTGAAACTGTGTTCATTACCACTAAGCCCCATGTGTCGATAGATGGGCTAGTTGGAGTAGTACTAGTAGTGGTATAAACCACCCCGTGGTGCAAGAATGACGGAAGGTTTCCGATCGTCAGCATGGGTCCCACTGCCGAATACTTCGGCCGCTTCAACTTCTTGGGACCCTCTAGGCTCACCCAGTTAATGACTCCTAATGTCTTGCTCCTGTCGTACATCCATACTCTGATACGGATATAGCTGTCGAAGGGTTAACGACATTGATCGTAATCTCGTATATCCACGTGGGGAAACCAGCAGCTGCGAGAATCGGCAGCGGTTCGCGCCGCGCTTGTACTTACGGGGGTATGTGAGCCGGTCGTTCAGAAAGCAATGGCAAACTACTGAACGTAACACTTGCCTAGTACATCAACAGCAGCTGGAAAATGTTGCTGTTGACTATAGCATCCTGTAAAGATTTTTAAAAAAAAATCAGGCAGACCAGACTAAAATTTTGCAGATTGCAATGAACCATAAACTTAACGCAGTAAAATCATAAGGGCACTAGTGTTTACATCCAAACAGATTTATATTTAAAAAAAAAACACACACACAGAGAAAGAGAGAGAGAGAGAGAGAGAGAGAGAGAGAGAGAGAGAGAGAGAGAGAGAGAGAGAGAGAGAGAGAGAGAGAGAGAGAGAGAGAGAGAGCGAGAGAGAGAGAGAGAGAGAGAGGACGGGGGGGGGGGGGGCGGAACAACCGACAATAATAGCGTTTGGGGCGGATAGTTTGAGCAAATTTGTTACAACAAAATTTCCATTAAAGTGATATCCCTTGAGCTATACCGCTGAAACATCGCTTATTTTCCCACACTCTGGTAATGGAGCGCGTCTTGTGTGACTCATTATGACTTTCCCTATCTCGCCAGTGGTCTCGTTGCGTAGCTCATCCATAAAAATCATGACTCGCAAGAGGGCAGTTGGTCGTGGCGAGCGAAATCGAAGGGCGGTTAAACAAGCGGACGCCGCCATATTTGTGGAAGTTATGACTTTCGCTTTATTCAACCCGGAAACGGAAATCATTGTGAAACTGTTGATAACATTCCGGGGAAGTCCCGATGTGATCACAGCATATATATTAGAAATTGCGGCTCATATTAATTTGTTGCGAGTCATCTCTGTGGCATAGATGCTGGGAACCGAGGTAGCGAAGTGGCTAGACGCTCGACTGCCGACCTGGTGGTCATGGGTTCAAATCCGCGAATGGGAGGATTGTTAAAATTGACTTGGTTTCCAGGTCGACCTAGGTTAAAATGAGTATCGGGAAAATAAATGCCTAGGGGGGGGGGGGGGGGGGGTGGGGGGGGGGGGTGGGGTGGGGGGGGGGGGGGGGTGGGGGGGGAGAGAAGACACTAATAAAAGGGAACTCTTGGAAAGGTAATGGAGCTTGTGCGTTCCAATGACCTCAACAGTTATACAGAGTATTCCAGCTACTGGTAGAGCGACCCAAATCTGACAGGTCAAGGGACGGGAACCAGGCGAAGAGAGATACACAAACCTGAAGCCTTGTATGTAGTGTGGCGGAAGTCAAAGACTAGGGAAAGCAAGCCCGAAATCATACTGGTCGAAGCCCGATGTACTGAGGTATTGGCTTGACGAAACAGCGAAACGCAATTCTCCAACAACGCCCAACGATGCAAGTGTCCCGCAAAAGAAAGACCAACGCGATGCGCAGCTGTCCGTACCACGATCAAACAATTCGTCACAATGCAGAAGAAGAAAGACTATAAAGGAACGATGAAGGATTTGCCGAAAAATTTGCGGTAATACGTAAATGCAAATTCTTATGGATAGCCATTTCCAATTGAGCTAGCTACAAGAATATCACGGTTTAAAAGCAAGAGGGAGGTAGAGAAAGCGGTGGCAAATACAGTTATGTATTTGTCCAAAAGCCGGATTCGATGTACTCTAGGGAGATCAGTTGTTTCACATACACGGGTAATTAAATTCGTAAATCGATATCGCACGGTATCGCAGTTCTTTTGTTAACTTCGCGAAGACTGGATGATAGCTCTCGTATCGCTGTACCCAGCTAACGACTCATTAGCAATCGTTTCATTGTTAATCTCTCCTCACATAAAATCGAGAGAACATTACACAAAACCCCAATGAAAATTCCCTCCAGATTCAGAAGATATGATACTGCAGAAATGGATGAAGCGGCTGGCGCGTTCCGTCAATTTGACGTATTGATCGATGCATTTTAATCGTCTGCTGGTCTTGTATGCTTTCTGTCAAACATGGCGGATAAACAGTGGATGGAAGCTGGACTATTAGATCTTATCCGGTGGAAGAGTCACTGGGGAGTTCAGCTGGTAGAGGATTTGGTTTGTGTGGTTACGTTAACGGATCTGAATCCACGTGCTGGAATTTACTTCTCTGAGTTTGAGAAGGGTTAATGGTTTGAGGAAGGGGTCGGGTTCAACTCATCTCATAATACTGTCACGTGACTGACAGAGCTTAGTTGTCACTTGACAGCGAGCTGTTTTAGACAGACGGGTCGGGGTGGGGGATGGGGATGGGGGTTGGGGTGGGGGTGGGAAGAGAACAGACAGGTAACGGCAGGTAGAAGAATGGATTTAGACAGACACAACAGACAGATAGGGAGGACAGCCAGACGGGCGGAAGGAAAACAGACAGCCCGTGACAGACAGACAGACAAGCAACCAGACAGACAGACAGACAGACAGACAGGCAGGCAGGCAGGCAGGCAGGCAGGCAGGCAGACAGACCGAATGTTATTTTCAAAGGGTTAATAATTGGGTTTCAAAGGGTTAATAACTGACAGACTCACATTCTATCATTATCTCTCTCCTCTCCTACATTATGTCATTCATACATCAGCCTATGAAGCGAATCTTAGAAAACAACAACAATATAAATAATACATGCATTATAAATGCTTAGAAAATGTGAAATAATCAGTAATCCACGATTCACTCAAATTAATTTCTAACATGGCAATTATAATTAGCTAAGATAGGCGTATCGTACCACGGTTAGGAAAGTTAAGATAGGTTGTGATTATATCTATAGGAATTGGTGATGTCTTTGATTTCTAGTGGAACATTGTTCCACAGCTGAGATGTGAAGTATGCTAAACTTGGTTTGTATAAGTCTATCCTAGACTTAGTCGTTCGCTAAAGGTAGCCTGGATCACTGTGTTAAATGGTTTTGTGAATTATTTGTACCTGATTAAAATCACGAGTTTGCAAAATGGTGGTAGCTGAAGACGTTTATATAGGCTAGAATTGTCGGTAACCTTCCTATTATAAATTAAACCCACAGCGCATTTCTGGAGTGAGTAAAGGCGCTTTATAAATCAATTGGAACAACCATCCTAGTTTGTGGAGCAATAGCTAATATGTCTTTGTATGTGAGAAGTATAGAATATCTTTCATCAAGTACATTTTTTTAAATTTTAGCAAGCTGACAGGATGTTTTTGCTGTTTGTTTAACGAGAACATGGGATTTTCAGATCAGATTCAGACAGACAGACAGACAAATATACGTAACACAAACGCTACTCGAAAGACTTATATATGCACACCCATGTAGTCGAACCGTTTCCACATATTCAAGGCAAACATAAATTATACAGCCAAAGACACAGCCTGAGAACATTCGCAACATTTCCAGGCCTTTGCTGATACCAGATAACGGTTTTATTGTCAACCCGAGGAAAATAAGAATGATAAATTGGATATTCAGCATATTTTCACCTGCGTCTTTTCCAGGTAAATTCCTATTCGTGTCAGGTAAATGTATATATCTTACAGTACATTTCTGCACGATTGCCTAAAGGATTTGCATCAAATATATAAAACTGTCGATTTAAGTAGATACTGCCAAGGAAAGATGCAGAAGGAACCAGACGCCATTTCAAGCTGCCAGCTCTACCGAGATACAGAGGTAAAAAAAAAGACCGAAAATTGTGTCTTGGCGGCTGTTAGTAATGAGACTAAGTGTAAAAATGAGATCGGCTGCGAGATTATGATCTGCGTTGAAAGCCTATGTAATCTTGTTCTATCCCTTACCCTTATCTGTGGATTCTCGGGATGCATGTGTTGTCAAGGTTTTCCACTGCTCACTGTCTCCTGGTGTACCTGCCAGTGTGGCAATGCCTTCGTGTCTTTTTTATTTTGCGTTCGCTCGCTTTGAACCCAAACGTAGTCCATACGCGTGATACTACTCGTACTTCTAGAGCACTCGACTGAGATTTCAATGTGGATTATCTTCTCTAATTTCCATTATCCCTCGCCAGCAGGCGAATCCACTCCGACTTCAGAGGTACTTGTAATTTACGTCCCCAAATCAAGGACGAGTAGTCAACAGGAGTTGAACCTGCTACTTCAGAATCAGCACACCGGGTGTTTAAGGACGTGATCTCCTATCCATTCGGCGATGCTGACCTCCGGTGTGTTAAATTGTTACATATTTTCGTCCGAAGCAAAGCAACAAGGATGATCAGATATTTCCCGTTTCTGTATTATAAAGAAGCGGAAGAAATCATTCCTGATTCAACGGGCAAGACGGACCATCAACTGCTTTCCTCAAGTTCACATCAATGATACACTTGATGACCTGCCAACCATAGTGGAAGTAAACAAAGCCATCCAGCAACTCTCCAGCGGCAAGGCACCTGGTCCGGACTCCATCCCGGCAGAGATATACAAGGCAGGTGGGCCGGTCCTAACAGAGCAGCTTCACCAAGTCTTTACAAACATATGGGTGAACGAGACCATGCCACAAGATTTCAAGGACGCGTCAATAGTCCACCTTTACAAACGAAAAAGAAACCGCCAATCCTGTGACAACCACCGAGGCATCTCCTTGCTTTCAATTGCAGGGAAGATACTCGCCAGAATTCTTCTCAATCGCCTCGCGGCCCATCTCGATCAAGGTCTTCTTCCTGAGAGTCAATGTGGCTTCAGAAAAGAACGTGGAACTGTTGACATGATTTTCCCTGCAAGGCAGCTGTAAGAGAAATGTCAGGAACAGAACTGCTAAATGTTTTCCACTTTCATTGACCTTACCAAGGCTTTTGATACAGTCAGCAGAGAAGGACTGTGGAAGATTATGGCAAAATATGGCTGTCCAAGAAAGTTTGTCCAAATAGTGCGGCTATTTCATGATGGCATGCAGGCAAGCGTACAGGAAAATGGTGAACTATCTGAGCCCTTTCATGTCACCAATAGAGTGAAACAAGGATGTGTCCTGGCACCAACACTGTTCAGCCTCATGTTTTCAGCCATGTTGACGAATGCCTTCGAGAACAACGACATTGGAATAGACATCAACTACCGCATGGATGGAAAGTTATTCAATCTCAGAAGGCTGAAAGCTAAAACCAAAATTGACAGCGAAACCGTCAGAGAGCTCCTGTTTGCTGATGATTGCGCTCTATACGCCAACTCAGAGGCGGACATGCAACATAATGTTTCAGCTTTCTCACATGCCTGTGCCAACTTTGGGCTCAATATCAATTTGGAGAAGACTGTAGTTATGTACCAGCCAGCTCCAGGGAATAATCACACTGTGCCGAATATCAAAGTGAATGGTCATAGTCTAAGTGTTGTGGACAAATTCACCTATCTTGGCAGCACTGTGTCACAAGCTGCCACAATTGATGATGAAGTGAATGCAAGAATCTCCAAGGCCAGTGCGGCCTTTGGCAGACTGTACAAGAATGTATGGGACAGAAATGGAATAAGCCTGCAAACAAAGCTGAAAGTCTACAAAGCAGTTGTATTATCCACACTGCTATATGCTTGTGAAACCTGGACTGTTTATCAGCGACACGCTATGAAATTAAACCACTTCCACACAGTCTGCCTTAGGAAGTTACTGAAGATTAAATGGCAAGACAAGATCCCAGACACTGAAGTCCTAGAAAGAGCGTCCATGCCCAGTATCCACACTCTACTAATGAAGAATCAGATTCGCTGGGCTGGTCACTTGACTCGCATGCCAGATCACATGCTCCCTAAACGAATTTTTTACGGCGAGTTGCGTTGTGGTAAACGCTCCCAAGGCGGCCACGCCTGAAATCTCACTGAATGCTTTTTGAATTCATCATGACACCTGGGAGACTGCAGCCAGAGACCGAAATTCGTGGAGTGCATCATTACGCAAGGGTGCAGTCACTTGTGAGGCAACCAGGACTGCAAGAGCTGTGAAGAAAAGACAGAACAGAAAAACCACTGCAGAAAATCCTCCTCCTTAATACTTCAAGCATTCTTTGTCCACATTGTCAAAGAACATTTCGAGCCAAAATAGGCCTTATCAGCCATCTTAGAACTCACGGCTCCTTACTTTCAACCCCACTGGATGAAATGAATGGTCATCATCATTCTTGAAAGAAGAAAATCGGCGTTTCTGCTTTTTCATCTTCCCCTTTTTCTTAAATGGCGTTTGTCCGGTTTCTTTTGTTTGCTTCCTCACCGCTTGCCTTCCCTTGTACCTAGGACAACAACTTTCCTGCAAGGAATCCTGATAAGAAAATGGCCATTTATAGCCAGACCGCGACGTTGAAGTCATTTAGCGGGATTCCGCGCGGCATTTTGTTTGGGTTTGTCTGCCCTTTTTGACATACGTTGTCAGTTGTGAATTGTTTTTAAGTTTTAAAATTTAGCAAGGTACTGGTGTAGATGGCAGAACAACTGAATTGTACAACAATAAAAACATCTTCACCATTTAAGACATTCGAGAAATATGATTAATATATAATGCTTTAATTGGCAACAGTGTCCGGTCTTAGTCAGATATGACTGAGCTACCGTATGACAGTAGACGGTACTACCTGCTGTCTGTTAGCGCCGAATGTAGGGCGGCGCATACCAAACCCGACACCCCACTTTATGCCAGCGGTTTCGGCGGAGGGGTGCAATTGGGAGGGTACAAGCCTTACCTTAGTGCGAGGAAATGCAACCTAAAGACTAAATGTCGTGGCAGGGCAAACCAGGACCTAAGCTTTGTTCAGTAACTGGTCTTGGCAACAAAGCTCCGACAGGCGGACAGTTAGAGCATTGCTTTGCTGATCCGGCAGCTTGTCTTGTTCCAGATGTATTGGTGTTACCTTTCTTCTAGAGTAAACTAGGCAGGCCGAGAGAGGGATCATGTTCCATGGGCAACATGTGGTCTCTTACAATTCAGTCCAGGCTTTTTCCTATATTTTAAGCACAATGTAACAAATATTGTCTATCATCATCATCATCACCATCATCACCATCATCATCATCATCATCATCATCATCATCATCATCATCATCATTATCATCATCATGTTGCAGGCCATTTGCAGAAGGTCGCTCTCATCACGGTCAGTCGACAAGCCCCTCGGTCTTTTATCGTGTCTCCCCTGTCTCGTGCATTGTCCTGCCCAGCGTGTCTGCAATAACTTGTGTCCATCTTCGTGCTAGCCGGCTCTATGGCAAAGGTGTTACTGACCACGCCCGCGTTCGAAATACAGCTTCATGCGATATGGCAGCAGACAGCCTTACGTTGGTCTTTTTCTGAAAATGGCATGGGTGCCGGTCGTTCAGAAAGCAATGGCAAACTACTGAACGTAAACTTGCCAAGAAATCACGAACAGACGAAATATGCTGGGGTTTACTGCGAATATGGATATGCAACTTGACTATCTTCGTGCTGCTGGACTACTATCTCTTCTTCCAGTATCCACCCCATCCATCACTGTTTTATCAAAGGCTCTGTGACGGTTAAAAGGGTAATGCATTTCAGTTTTTGAGACATGAATCTGCAGGATGAAATGTCTCGAGGTATGGTGTCCACCTCGAGTGCTGGAGGTCCCGGGTTCAAGCCCCGGTGAGGGCCGGGATTTTTTCACGTGGGCTTCTAGTAACAAAATGTCCCCTGGTCTCTGGGTAGTGAGATCGCATGCCCGTGTGTATTGCCGCGCACGTAAAATAAATCCCTTGGCAGTTGGAAATAGAAAAAAAGAGTAGCCTAACCGTGCTGCCCGGAAATCTACCCAAAGTATTTCAGGATCCTCGCCGGTGCTACGGAGTTTGTGCACTGAGCTGAGATTCTCAGGTTTGAGTTAGGAGTAGAACGGAGCACTAATGGCTTACACGCGTGCGCCGTGATGTTGATCTGTCGGCTAAACTAAACTAAACTAAACTAAACATGAATCTTGTTAAGAACCAGCGTTCTTCAGTGCTCAGATCGTGTAGAACAGTGGTTCTCAACCTTTTTTTGCCTATGCCCCCCACCCCTTCACCATATGTTGAGAATGTCATTTCTCCCCTTTCGTATTTCCTCCCTATAAATTTCCCTCTCCCCCACCCTGCTCCTACATAGTATACGTAAAAATGGAAGCTTACTTTAATAACACATACTAGAACAAGTTTAGACGTCTACATAAAACGTGATTTGTGGGTCTACTTACGTTATAAGGCGAATATCAGAAGGGCGAGGAGTACAGAACCGTAAAGTATGGAGGAAAAAACAATATCAAGTAATCGGTTCTTGTATTAACGGATCGTGAAATAATCTTCATTCCCCCCCCCCCCCCCCCCCCCCCACCTACCGGAAACCCTAAAATGCCCTCCTAGGGGATAATTCCCCACCGGTTGAGATCCACTGGTGTAGAAAATGTCAGTATGTTTCTTTTGCTTCGTCCACGATATTTTAAGAACATTTCTGTAACATTTCAGTTCAACATTCTTTATTTTCTTACTTAGAACACTAAGGACGGAGGTTGGAGTGGTCGAAAGGTTTAACACGCCCGAGCTTAAACTTCCTTCGGTGATCACGACGTAAAAAAAAAAAAGGTGGGGGGGGGGGGGGTTTATTCAAAACACCGGTCAGTTGAACTTAAATTTTAACTTCTCACTCTTGACTTGGGGACGTAAGTTACATGTACCTCAGAAGTCGGAGTGGGTTCGCGTGATGGCGAGGGACACTGGTAATAAGCAAAGAATCCTTCCAGTGCACACTCACTAGTTGTAGTAGCTGCACGTTTGTGGAATGCGCTTGAGTTCAAAGCTAACAAACAAACAAACAAACAAACAAATTATACTAAGGACTACTTCATTCATCATTTGACAAATATGATTGATAAACCTCTATACATTAATTGACACATTACTAACATGATTAATAAATCGCGCAAGACCTCTAAAGTGCCGATCGATGCTTATAAATTTACGATATACCGCCCTATTTCCCAACATCCCCGACTTTGTAATTTCTACAAATACTGGGAAAATCATTCAGGCGAAATGTTCCTGATCAGCTTCCCATTGATTTAGTAAACCGTTTGATGTAATTTGGAACTCAGCAAAACCCGAGCTGCAGATAGAGGGCTGGGAAGCCGCGAGGGGCGAGAATTCTTTTCAACGTGTTTTCATTATTGATGAAGACACGGGAAACTGCGCTAGATACATCACAAAATGCCAATAATAATTTGAAAAAATAAGACAGAAAACAACAGACCAGAGAGACAGGGCGCTGCCTTGGAATAACAGCCATGTGTTTTGAAATGTCAAGGTTATTATAATGTTTTAACTTTTCGGGTTGAGCTAATGTATTGGGAGATGACATTTAAATTGTTGTACGGAAGCAAGGAGACGATGTTTTAAGTTGACAAATTAAAGGAGACATATTTACAGTATGGCTGCAATAAGTTCATCAATGCTTTTTAGGAAATTAACATACAATCAGGTACAACAAGATGGCTGCGATCTTCGTCTTCTACAACTACCGATGTTGCTCTTGTTCTCATCCCCCCCCCCCCCTTCCTACTACTACTGCTACCTTAAAATTGGCAATAGATATAGATAAAAAGGTAGGTGGGTACGTAGGTTTATAGATAGACAGGTAGACAGAGATAGGTAGGCAGGCTGGTAGGTACGTTGGAACATAGATTGATAAGCAGACAGAAATAGCTAGGCACACAGCGAGGCAGACTGATAGGTGAATGGAAGGAAGGGTGAAGATGGACGGACGGACGGACGGACGGACGGACGGACGGACAGACAGACAGACAGAGAGACAGACAGATAGACAGATAGATAGATAGATAATGCTGACTGGACAGTACCCTTCTCTATACCGTGTCCTTTTATTTCTCCAAGCCTCCGCATAGCCAAACGCCAACATTGCGATTGTGACGTCACAGTTCCTATAAATTCTTAAACAGTGAGTCGATTAATTCGACCCGCATTGTTTGCCTAGTCTGCCTAATGGCTACACAAAATAATTGTATATACCAACGGTTACACGTAAGCAGGGGGAGAAATCTGGCCTCAGCCAGAGTCGCAGGAAGGAGCGATAGTCAGCAGAATGGCGCTGATATGTCTCCAACCCCAAGACCATTGCACCACGTTTTATCCCATATGGCTCGGTGTATTTCCGCAGTGTCCTGCCGAAAGCGTCTCATAAAGAACACGAACTCCGTAGCTCCAGCGACGATCCCCAGGAGCCTCCGAGAGCCTCAAGAATGAAGATGACAGTGGCTGCGATTACTGCGATTTTGAGGTGGCTAGCAGGTATTCGAGTCACCAGAACAAACGTAATGCTGAGGCTCAGTCCGTATTGCAAAAGTTCAGGGAGGATAGATGTGACAAGAGTGGGTGCCGAGCATAGGCACTGTCTCACTCAAGAACTTCCTTGGATGTGCTGCCTTGGTCATGATGGAGTGCGAGGCAACACACAAGGGCGGATCCGTTGGCTTAAAGAGGACCTGTAGTTTGAGCACTCTCGATGGACAGGAAAGATACGAGGGGGTTTCAAATGAAAACCTTAAAAGTGTGATAGAATTACAATAACCATGCCATTATCTTGTAACGTGTCAGTATTGTTGTTAATGGTGTCAAGAGCTTTAAGCACGTGACATGACGGTGCAGACGAACACGGTGACGTCATAAGGACAGTGTAAAGATGGCCGCCACACTTTTAATCATGCACCATCCGTGTTTTGATTAGTAAAGGGTAAAAACCCCTACAGAAATTAATCGGGGGAATGAAGGCCAGTGAGGGATTTCTGCCGGGCAGTCCCAAGTGTGTGATGGAGTAGGAAGTTTCAAAACGGCGGGGACTTCTTTGGGCGGGGGTTTTTCGGGCCCCTGAAGATGTACAGCAGGTGGTGCCAAAATGGTTTTCACAGGCGGCCGAGAGAATAATTTTTTTTTTATAGGAATCCAACACTTACCGGCGCTGGAGCTTGCATTGAACGCAGTGGTGACTACATCGAAAAATTTAAAACTTTTTTTTGACTTTTCAGAAAATAATTCACCCAAAAATAAAAGTGAAAGTTCATGTTTTTACGAGAAGCCCCCTCGTATTTTTGAAGACTACGAACGGGGGCTGGGTTTAAGACACAAATCACCCGGGAAAAATCATATTTAAGGTGTTGATGTGGATTTAACTGTGGATCCTTCAAGAACGGTGTTCGGGGGACGAACGACATATTACAGTTTTTTCGGAACACATCCCATGAAAAGGGAACAGCGGGAGTATGTCGTCACAATGGGAAAATTTGGAGGGAAGAGGGAAGGGGGAGACTAAGAGAAAAGATTGGATAGTTCTGACATCATGGCATGAAGCATCATTAACATTAGTAATGATTAGAAGTGTAGGAGACAGAAAGCTGTGGAGAGCTGTGGACAACGGAGATGTGGACAATAGTAACCTGTGGACAACATAAAGCTGTGGACAACAGTAAGCTGTGGACACAAAAGCTGTGGCCCACAGTAACTGTGGACAACATAAAGTGTGGACAACAGAAGCTGGGGAAAAAAAAAGCTGTGGAAAACAGTAACCTGTGGACAACATAAAGCTGTGGACAACAGTAACCTGTGGACAACATAAAGCTGTGGACAACAGTAACCTGTGGACAACAGTAAGCTGTGGACAACAGTAAGCTGTGGACAACAGAAAGCTGTGGACAACAGAAAGTTGTGGACAACAGAGAGCTGTGGACAACAGTAAGCTGTGGACAACAGTAAGCTGTGGACAGCATAAAGCTGTGGACAACAGAAAGCTGTGGACAACATAAAGCTGTGGACAACAGAAAGCTGTGGACAACAGTAAGCTGTGGACAACATAAAGCTGTGGACAACAGTAAGCTGTGGACAACATAAAGCTGTGGACAACATACAGCTGTGGGCAACATAAAGCTGTGGACAACAGTAAGCTGTGGACACCACAAAGCTGTGGACACCACAAAGCTGTGGACAACATAAAGCTGTGGACAACAGTAAGCTGTGGGCAACATAAAGCTGTGGACAACAGTAAGCTGTGGACAACAGAAAGCTGTGGACAACAGAAAGCTGTGGACAACAGTAAACTGTGGACAACAGTAAGCTGTGGACAACAGTAAGCGTGGACAACATAAAGCTTGGGAAAGGGAGAGGTTGAAAAACAGTAAGGGGGACAAATAAAGCTGGGGGACAACAGAGAGCTGTGGAAAACAGAAAACTGTGGACACAAAAAGCTGTGGACAACAAAAGCTGTGGACAACACAAGCTGTGGACAACAGAAGCTGTGGAAACAGAAAACTGGACAACAGAAAAGTTTGGGAAACAGAAATTTGTAGACAACAGAAAGCTGTGGACAACAGAAAGTCGGGGGACAACAGAAAACTGTGGACAACAGAAAGCTGTGGACAACAGAAAGTTGTGGACACATAAAGCTGTGGGACAACAGAAAACTGTGGAAAAACAGAAAAACTGTAGACAACAGTAACTGTGGACAACAGAAAGCTGTGGGACAACAGAAGCTGTGGACAACAGAAAGCTGTGGACAACAGAAAGCTTGGACAACAGAAAAACTGTGGACAACAGAAAGCTGTGGACAACAGAAAGCTGCCGACAACAGAAAGCTGCCGACAACAGAAAGCTGTGGGCAACGGAGAGCTGTGGACAACAGAAAACTGAGGACAACAGAAAGCTGTGGGCAACAGAAAGCTGTGGGCAACAGAAAGCTGTGGACAGAGATGACCACCAACGCCACACGGCATGGACTATGTGAGGAAGATTACATCATATACATAAAACAAGTGGCATTAAATGATCTCTCCAAGAACACTTGTGTGAACGCGCCTAGCCAACAATACCCTTTACCCAATAATAGAAAATGGCAGGCCTTTGTTACCAACTCCGGGCCTTTTGTTAATTTCAGGATTAATGATTACCACTGATCCCTGAAACAGCCTACGTGCCCCAGGAGGTCTGGCCAGCCGAGCTGAATGTGAGGTCGCTTAGCAACAAGGCAGCGACTTACATGCCCCGCATTGGTCAAGAGATTCTGTATTATTGCAGAGATCATTCTCCATTTATTTAGTTGTGAAGCACAATTGTAGATAATTATACAAGGGAAATAATTAGCGGAAACCCAGCATTTGTAATATTTCCCGCTTGTGTATGTGTATTGTGGCATGTATATATGACGGTTTCTTGTGTAGTTTTTAGATAGCGTATTTCAGCTTTTAATGACATATAATTATGTTGTTTGTTTGTTTCCCATATTTCTGTGGAAAATTTATAATCGATATAACATTAAACACGATAATTATATTACTCATAAAATTGTCTTGGACTAAACGTTATTTTTAAATATTTTCTCCAAACTAATTGGTTATTACTCTCTTGGGACGACAATCACTTTCAAATTAATATCCTTTGAGGGTAAAACTGTGGGCAGGTGCTATTTGTTGCTGGCTCAGTCTTATTATCATTAATCTGAGCCGGGGATGGACCCTACTATAACTTCTCTTTGAGGTTAAACGTGGTGTGGGTAATGGCATCACCGAAACCTAATTGAAAGGACCTTAAATTGTACCCCAGCAATCATGACGAACCGCCTACCATCATCACAGTCATTTACTAGGGAATGTTTACGTTCAGTAGTTTGCCATTGATTTTTGAACGACCGACGAAATCAACGCAAGGCAGGCCTGCGTCCAAATTGTCTGCAGCTATTTTTCGAACACTGGGTATTGTGGAACTAGTTCACTACCCCTAAGCCAGGGCTCTGGCCTAGAACACTGCAGAGTATCAGAAAGACAAAGAAAACGACCCCCCAAAAAAAAAGGCAACCAGAGTTTAACAATCAATTCCCCGCCTCCAATCCACATATTCTCGTTTCGCGTTCTTCAACTAGAACCATTAAACATAGGCAATTAAATCTTACCAAAAAATACATACTTGCTCTTTTTACCCCCGGCCAGAATCCCCAAATCAATTCCCACAACACTTCTATTTTTACCACCAACAGACATCTTCTGGTATTGATCATTCAATCGTATTGCTTCAGACCAACCAAGTATCCCCTCTTCTGTTATACTCTTTTTATTTAATTGTTATCCCCATTAAGTTCCCTGCAGGTTAAAAGAAGGGGATAAAAAACGGAACTAGTCGATTACTCTGAATGTAAACTATGGCTAGTCGATTACTGCTGAAGGCGAACTGGTTAAAACAGCATCCTCGGGCCAACAAATGGATGGATAATGGGCGCTCAATGGATTCCGTTTGCCGAGTTCTCAGCAGATTTTCACTGCACCACTTTGCCGCACGAAGTTCGTGCTTGTGACTATTACCGACGCCCATGAACTGACTCTAACGGGGAGGTAATTCTACTTTTATTTGAGTGGATTTTTACAGGGAAGGAATTCTGCAGGGCGTTGTTGTGAATGGCTCGGTGGTTGAGATGTTGGACTATCTGCCTTTAACATCGGGAGGAACGGGTTGTGCGCAGGCGACATTTTTTTTTTTTTTAAAGGCACAGATAGTCCAGAATTATGTGAGAAATTAGATACAGACAATCCAGAATTATTTGAGAAATTACACACAGACAATGCAGAATTATTTGAGTAATTACGCACAGACAATTCATAATTATTTGAGAAATTACATAAGGTAATCCAGAATTATTTGAGAAATTAGATACAGACAATCCAGAATTATTTGAGAAATCAGACACAGAAAATCCAGAATTATTTGAGAAATTACGCACAGACAATTCATAATTATTTGAGAAATTACATAAGGTAATCCAGAATTATTTGAGAAATTAGATACAGACAATCCAGAATTATGTGAAAAATTACATACAGATAATCTAGAATTATCTCTGAAATAAGATAGACACAACCAAAATTATATGAGAATTATGCACACAGACAATCCATAATTATTTGAGAATTACACACAAGCAATGGGACGCAGAAGTGTTTCCAAGGCATCAGGGCCTGGTTATATACTGACCAAGACCTATTGACGCGTCCTCGTCGAGCGTCCTGGGCAACAGGTCCCTTCGGGGTCCTGGCTAAAGTCAATAGGATCGCCGATTCCTCCGAAGTCGGAGAGTGTCTGCCTTCACAGCGAGGAACCACCAGTCTGCACACCAATAAGCTAGACATGGGACAACGGATACTCACGCAAACCTCAGGTCCTGTATGACATCACACTGATGTTGGACAACAGGATGTCTTCATCCGACATACAGGACTTCGCGTTGGAGCTCAAGCCAACGAACACAAGAAAGCAAGCAAGCAAACACACAAGCAATCCAGAATTTTGTGAGAAATTACATACAGACAATACATAATTATTTGGATATGTTATGAGGAGAAATACACTTTACAACTTTTTGTACCACATGACAAACCTGATGGACAAAGAGTCCGAGCCTGCTTAGCTTGCCCATGTTGTATGATCGGGTCAAAAACACAGACTCGCTTCCAGACATAAGTGATCACGTGAGATGACGACCAATGGTCGCCCATGCTTATCGGCATGGCGGATGTCAACACTTTATTTAGCTTTGAACCCAAGCGTTGTACATACACGCGATACTACCACTACTAGTTGAAACTACTGGGGTGTGCACAGGACTGATTTTGCGTGTGGATGAACTTTCCCTATTACCAGTGTCCCTCGACATCAGGAGAACCCTCTCCGACTTCCGAAGTAGTAGTAATTTACGTCTAGAAGTTAAGGACGAGAAGTCAAGATTTTAGCCCAAAACTGACCTGTAAAAGGGTTGAACTCGCTACCTCGCCATCAACATACCAGAAGTTTACAAGCCAGAGCATTTACCCATTCGGCCACGCCGACCTCCATGTCATGGAGCATGATAATGATGATGATGATGATGATATAACTGTTCTCAGAACCTGTTAAACAAAACGTTTTTGTCTCTTTGGAAGATTAAACAAATACTAAAAGTGATAGAAGGTAAAGTCAAGACAGAACTGTCACGCCTTAGACAGTTAGAGAAGGTAAAGTTAAGAAAGAACTCTCACGCCTTAGACAGTCAGAGAAGGTAAAGTTAAGAAAGAACTGTCACGCCTTAGACAGTCAGAGAAGGTAAAGTTAAGAAAGAACTGTCACGCCTTAGACAGTCAGAGAAGGTAAAGTTAAGAAAGAACTGTCACGCCTTAGACAGTTAGAGAAGGTAAAATTAAGAAAGAACTCTCACGCCTTAGACAGTCAGAGAAGGTAAAGTTAAGAAAGAACTCTCACGCCTTAGACAGTTAGAGAAGGTAAAGTTAAGAAAGAACTCTCACGCCTTAGACAGTTAGAGAAGGTAAAGTTAAGAAAGAACTGTCACGCCTTAGACAGTTAGAGAAGGTAAAGTTAAGAAAGAACTGTCACGCCTTAGACAGTTAGAGACGGTAAAGTTAAGAAAGAACTGTCATGCCTTAGACAGTTAGAGAAGGTAAAGTTAAGAAAGAACTGTCACGCCTTAGACAGTTAGAGAAGGTAAAGTTAAGAAAGAACTCTCACGCCTTAGACAGTTAGAGAAGGTAAAGTTAAGAAAGAACTCTCACGCCTTAGACAGTTAGAGAAGGTAAAGTTAAGAAAGAACTCTCACGCCTTAGACAGTTAGAGAAGGTAAAGTTAAGAAAGAACTGTCACGCCTTAGACAGTTAGAGAAGGTAAAGTTAAGAAAGAACTGTCACGCCTTAGACAGTTAGAGAAGGTAAAATTAAGAAAGAACTGTCACGCCTTAGACAGTTAGAGAAGGCAAAGTGAAGAAAGAACTGTGACGCCTTAGACAGTTAGAGAAGGTAAAGTTAAGAAAGAACTCTCACGCCTTAGACAGTTAGAGAAGGTAAAGTTAAGAAAGAACTCTCACGCTTTAGACAGTTAGAGAAGGTAAAGTTAAGAAAGAACTGTGACGCCTTAGACAGTTAGAGAAGGTAAAGTTAAGAAAGAACTGTGACGCCTTAGACAGTTAGAGAAGGTAAAGTTAAGAAAGAACTCTCACGCCTTAGACAGTTAGAGAAGGTAAAATTAAGAAAGAACTCTCACGCCTTAGACAGTTAGAGAAGGTAAAATTAAGAAAGAACTCTCACGCCTTAGACAGTTAGAGAAGGTAAAATTAAGAAAGAACTGTAACGCCTTAGACAGTTAGAGAAGGTAAAGTTAAGAAAGAACTGTAACGCCTTAGACAGTTAGAGAAGGTAAAGTTAAGAAAGAACTCTCACGCCTTAGACAGTTAGAGAAGGTAAAGTTAAGAAAGAACTCTCACGCCTTAGACAGTTAGAGAAGGTAAAGTTAAGAAAGAACTCTCACGCCTTAGACAGTTAGAGAAGGTAAAATTAAGAAAGAACTGTGACGCCGTAGACAGTTAGAGAAGGTAAAGTTAAGAAAGAACTCTCACGCCTTAGACAGTTAGAGAAGGTAAAATTAAGAAAGAACTCTCACGCCTTAGACAGTTAGAGAAGGTAAAATTAAGAAAGAACTCTCACGCCTTAGACAGTTAGAGAAGGTAAAATTAAGAAAGAACTGTCACGCCTTAGACAGTTAGAGAAGGTAAAGTTAAGAAAGAACTCTCACGCCTTAGACAGTTAGAGAAGGTAAAGTTAAGAAAGAACTCTCACGCCTTAGACAGTTAGAGAAGGTAAAGTTAAGAAAGAACTCTCACGCCTTAGACAGTTAGAGAAGGTAAAGTTAAGAAAGAACTGTCACGCCTTAGACAGTTAGAGAAGGTAAAGTTAAGAAAGAACTGTCACGCTTTAGACAGTTAGAGAAGGTAAAGTTAAGAAAGAACTGTCACGCCTTAGACAGTTAGAGAAGGTAAAATTAAGAAAGAACTGTCACGACTTAGATAGTTAGAGAAGGTAAAGTTAAGAAAGAACTGTCACGCTTTAGACAGTTAGAGCTCCCCCGATGTGTCTCCACCTTGCCGTGGTGGGGGAGCTTGCGTGTCCCATCGACCCCATGTGCTTGCCGATGGATGAAAAACTACATATCGGACAGCTTATGGGATAGGGACCAGACTAAGAGAGACACAACCTGCTGCTCTGCAGGGAGGCTGAGGATAGCAGTCAAAATTTAAGCTCCGGCGCACGAAGCCACAATCTTGGTCCAGATACTTACACAAACGCCTCCACCGATAAATGGAGGTGAGATACTGGGCACGCTACATGCCCAATTCAGATACTTGTCCGAAGGCTCTCAGCTGGGGGATATGAGGGATCCCCGGATGAGAGGGCCTGGCCGTTTCTCGCTCACTGCTGTACGGAGGTAAGGTGCTGAGCCGGCAGCACATGTAGCCTACCTCGTGAGCGAGTACTAAAAGGTGGAAAAACACCTCGGTCGCACGGTCCGATGAAAGTCTTTAACCGTACTCATGGAGTGAATGTAGTCAAAGGTGGAAAATTGTCTCGATGACACGAAATGGAACGCCTGGCTTGCGAATCCATTACGTGGCAGACCAAAGGAAAAGCTTGCTGTGTGGAAGTCGAAATAAGAGTCTAACTTGTCTCGAACCTGAAGAAGGCTAACCTCATTAAAAATGCCCGCCGAAGCCGGAAGTGCCAGCCTACGGGCGGCAAAATAAAAATGGCACTACGCAACTACGTCCGAGTGAAATGTCTTTCGTGACCGGAAAAGCTCTAACTAGTCTTCCCTCGTGCTAGGAAAATCTACCTTGTTTCCGAATGCCGCTCTTGCTCGGAACAGCTCTGACTAGGTAGCCCTCCTAATGTGCTTCGTGCCTGGAATAGCTCTGAAGGGCACAGAGACAAGCACATGTCCGAACCGAAAACTCGCTGAGTGGATACCGTCTGCAGACTGGCCTGGTTGTGCGGGAGCGGCCCGTGGTGAAGGAACGCTCAATATATTGAAGTGAGGATTTAAAGTAGCCATGAGCAGGACGTGACGATTCCCTCGGGGAGCCCAGGAATAGGGCGTTATGTGTCGGCCCTGCAAATATGGAAGCAACCTTGGATGGCGGAAAATGCTATGGACTGTCCCTGCCTTCCTTTGAGGGATGACCGTTCCAACTTGGCCAGCTGGGCTGTAGATGGAACCACAAAAGTGAGAGTCTCCCAGGAATGCTACCTGGTCAAAAAAGCACGCTATCGTCGGATGTGTTGGCCTACGGGTTTCGGCCCAAGGGCGCATAACAGACACACCGCAATCCCATCTGAAAAAACACTCCGGATGAACGAAAAGAAGAAAAAGAAGAAGACAGTTAGAGAAGGTAAAGTTAAGAAAGAACCGTCACGCCTTAGACAGTCAGAGAAGGTAAAGTTAAGAAAGAACTGTCACGCCTTAGACAGTCAGAGAAGGTAAAGTCAAGAAAGGACCCCCACACTTTAGACAGTCAGAGAAGGTAGAGTCAAGAAAGGACCCTCACGCTTTAGACAGTCAGAGAAGGTAAAGTCAAGAAAGGACCCCCACGCCTTAGACAGTCAGAGAAGGTAAAGTCAAGAAAGGACCCTCACGCCTAAGACAGTCAGAGAAGGTAAAGTCAAGAAAGGACCCTCACGCCTTAGACAGTCAAAGAAGGTAAAGTCAAGAGAGGACCCTCACGCCTTAGACAGTCAGAGAAGGTAAAGTCAAGAAAGGACCCTCACGCCTTAGACAGTCAGAGAAGGTAAAGTCAAGAGAGGACCCTCACGCCTTAGTTAGAAAGAGAAGGTAAAGTCAAGAAAGGACCCTGCCACCTTAGACAGTCAGAGAAGGTAAAGTCAAGAAAGTACCCTGCCGCCTTAGACAGTCAGAGAAGGTAAAGTCAAGAAAGGACCCTTCCGCCTTAGACAGTCAGAGAAGGTAAGGTCAAGAAAGGACCCCCACGCCTTAGACAGCCTGAGAAGGTAAAAGCAAGAAAGGACCCCCACGCCTTAGACAGCCTGAGAAGGTAAAAGCAAGAAAGGACCCCCACGCCTTAGACAGTCAAAGAAGGTAATGTCAAAAAAGGACCCCCACGCCATAGACAGCCAGAGAAGGTAAAGTCAAGAAAGGACCGTCACGCCTTAGACAGTCAGAGAAGGTCAAGTCAAGAAAGGACCCTCACGCCTTAGACAGTCAGAGAAGGTCAAGTCAAGAAAGGACCGTCACGCCTTAGACAGTCAGAGAAGGTAATGTCAAAAAAGGACCCCCACGCCATAGACAGCCAGAGAAGGTAAAGTCAAGAAAGGACCCTCACGCCTTAGACAGGCAAAGAAGGTAAAGTCAAGAAAGGACCCTCACGCCTTAGACAGTCAGAGAAGGTAAAGTCAAGAAAGGACCCTCACGCCTTAGACAGGCAAAGAAGGTCAAGTCAAGAAAGGACCCTCACGCCTTAGACAGTCAGAGAAAGTAAAGTAAAGAAAGGACCCACCCTATTAGGCTTACTGGATATATAGTGCTATACCCATATCTTTAAACACCAACGGGCACTGGGTGGGTCATGTCGTCAGTATCACGCCGGTCGCTTTTTACTTCCCAAGACACTTCCCGGCACCCATTATGAGCTGGGTCGACTTGGTCATTTGTAAAATGTCGAATTGGTAGGTCTGCATGGCAGGATGGATAAGAGCGTTTGTTCTTAAACACCCGGTGTACTGATGCCGAGGTAAGAGATTCAACCCCTATATGGGACAGTTGACTAAAAATGTTGACCTATCGTACATATGAAGTCGGAGTGGGTTCGCCTGATAGCGAGGGATACTGGTAACAAGGCAAAATAGGGTGCGGGGGAATGAACAGGCTGATAGGCTAGCAGGGAATGCACTTCTTGGGGGAAGATTGCTTATGGACAAGGGGGAGGTGGTCGTGCGCTTGTGGGACCAGGTGGAGAAGGCGGGGGAACAGATTGAGCACCCATATGTGAAAAGAATGAGATGGCGGGGGATCGGCAGGGGTTCTGAATCTCAACACTGAGAGGGAAGACCAGGAGAACTTTTAATCAGATAGCGGTGGGAACGATTAGTAATGTGACTCTTCGCTGGCGGTTGAACGAGGGGACGGAGCACGTATGGGAATGTCCTGAGTGCAGTGATGTCGGTTCTTAACTCAACTCAAGTCAACTCAACTCAGGGAAAGATAATCCACACGCAAAATTATGTCCAGCACTACTAGAAATATTGTGTATGGACTACGCTTGTGAGAAAGTGGAATTAAGGTTTTACACGCACGCGCATGCACGCGAAAGCACGCATATATTTCGTGATATTATAAAGACATACCACATAGTTTCAAAGTTAAATGTAAGCCAGCGTATTTAAATCTTATTTGAACAAACTGTCTTGGGTACACAGCAGGATCTGTTGAATATACAGTAGGGTAGAGGGGCAGATCTCAGGCTGCAATAGACCAATTATCAGGTTCAATATTTGGACGTTTTTACTGGGACGTGGTGGGTGGCTTGGTAACGCCTCTCTCTCTCTCTCTCTCTCTCTCTCTCTCTCTCTCTCTCTCTCTCTCTCTCTCTCTCTCTCTCATTTTTCTTCATTTCTCTCTCTCTCTCCCCCTCTCTCTCATTTCTCTCTCCTCTCTCTCTCTCTCTCTCTCTCTAATTTGTCTTCATTTCTCTCTCTCTCACTCTCTACATTTCTCTATCCCCTTCCATTTTTCTTTTATCCCTTCCTCCCCCTTTGTTCACAGGTCTCTCTCTCTCTCTCTCTCTCTCTCTCTCTCTCTCTCTCTCTCCGTGTTTGTGTGTGTGTGTGTGCGTGTGCGCGCGCGCATATAAAGAATTTAAGCTTAAATATTTTGTTTCGACTCTAACCAAATCGAGTCTTCCCAATGACTCTGAATGTCTCCCCAATGACTCTAACCAAATCTCTCCCCAGTTAGTCTAACCAAACTTCTTCCCAATGATTCTAATCACATGTATTCCCAGCTGCAAAACACACATATCATGCATCAAAGGGCGCAATGAAGTATCTAAAACGTTTTTTCCACAACCCACAACCCAATAACTTCCCAGTGACCTCCACGGAACCCATTGTCCCCGAGCCTATTGCTCCCATCCACACATTCCATCTATTTCCATCTCTAATGCAACGTGGCGAACACAACAAGACACAACAGTGCCCATATGTCTCCACGCTGTGTTAACTATGCCGTTGAACTCTTCCACGATGTGACGACGCGACTCCATTCACAGGATGATCTGTTTAATCTTGACACTTGTTAGTCACAAGTTGAAACTTGAACCCCCAGCATTCAGGTACAGCTTATTCATGTCTGGGTAGTCTGTGCGACATTTGCCATGGCCTAGATCTCTTTGTCCTGATCCAATAGCTTCTTCCGCTCTTGATTTCAACTATAGCTGACTAAGTTCTGCTCTTTGCTTTCCCCTGCTTGCGAGTCTCTTTTTCTTTGCTTTCTTGCGTTGGTCTTGAACCTCTATTGTATATTTATTTATTTATTTTTAATGTTGCATATCCCTTACAGGACGTTGCAGTCAACACCATCATATTTTCAGCTGCTGTTGATGTACTAGGCAAGTTTTACATTCAGTAGTTTGCATTGCTTTCTGAACGACCGACCCGCATACCAGCACGCTATAACACAGGGCCACACGGTCTGCTGCACAAATCGGTGGTAGCTGAGTTTCGAACGACTGGTAAGCGGCTCACGAACCGCGTTCGCAAGCCTTTGGTCACGGAGACCTGCTGTATTTATTTTACGTTAGTCTTATTCTTAAGAGCGCTCTTTCTTAAACATCCGGTGAACTGATGCCGAGGTAGCAGGTTCAACCCTTATACCAGTCAACTGGACTGAAATGTTGACATCTTGTCCTTGATTTGGGGACGTGAAATTACAATACCTCTGACGTCGGAGTGGGTTCACCTTAATGGCGAGGGACGCTGGTAAATAAGAAAGGTAATCCACACGCAAAACGCAGTCCAGTGCATTAGAAGCTTGAGTTCTTCTTCTTCTGCGTTCATCCGGAGTGTTATTTTTTTTTTTTCGGACGTGATTGCGTTATAACTGTTTACAGCAGAGCTGCGTTCTTGCGCCGTTAGGCCGACACATCCGACTTCTGCGGGCATTTGATGACCGGGTTAACCTTCCCGGGGAAGCTTGAGTTCACATCAAGCGAACGCCATAAACAAAATTGTTTTGGTGTCATGTGTTTCTTGTTTCATTATTTATCGTGTTATTTACTTGCTTTACTGTCTCGTTTTTACGGTATCAGTTATCAGTTGGGGTATCTTCGTTGCACTCCGGACATGTCCATAGGTGCTCAGATCCTCCCCCCAGCATATTCATCATACGGTATTCTGTTTTGTATTGACTCCTTCATAATGTTTCTTATTCACACTGATTTTATTTGCTAGTCGCGTATAAGTACTTTCGTTTCTTGGGCTGGTTGAAGAAGAAGAAGAAGAAGAAGAAGAAGAAGAAGAAGAAGAAGAAGAAGAAGAAGAAGAAGAAGAAGAAGAAGAAGAAGAAGAAGAAGAAGGTTTTGGCGGGGAAGCAGCAGAAGAAGGAGCAAAAGAAGAAGAGGAAGAGCTTCCAGAAGAAAAAGAAAGAGAAGAAGAAAGTGGAGAAGGAGGCTGAGGAGAAGTATAAGAAGAGGCAGAAGAATCAGAATAAGAAGATGAAGAAGGGAAAATAGAAGAAGAGGAAAAAGGAAGAAATGTCGCATGTATGTATGTTTGACACTGGGAGCAGCCTACCACAAAAATAATAACGGTCACATTACAGAGGATATGAAACAATCTGACAACGGACACATGGCAGCTGGCCTTGTCCGTCAGTCGCTGCGTGTTGGGACACGCCGTTTGTGTCGGTTGTGTACGCGATTAAGAGCCTATTGCTCCTTCACTTCCTCCACGACACCATTGGATGGACCGGTCAGGGATAACCAAGGCGACACTATTCATCGATTAATAGGCTTACGTCTTTGCTGCTATAAATAGGACCCACGAAATCCCCCGTTCAAGTGTCGGTCAAGGTTTCCCCAAAGAAACAGTGTGGGATAAAGGATTGTTGGGTGGTTGTTTGGGTGGTTGTTTGGTTGGTTGGATGGTTGGTTGGATGGTGGTTGGATGGTTGGTTGATTGGTTGGATGGTGGGATGGTTGGTTGGTTGGTTGGATGGTTGGTTGGATGGTGGGATGGTTGGTTGGTTGGTTGGTTGGTTGGATGGTTGGTTGGTTGGTTGGTTGGATGGTGGTTGGATGGTGGGATGGTTGGTTGGTTGGTTGGATGGTTGGTTGGTGGTTGGATGGTTGGTTGGTTGGATGGTTGGTTGGATGGTTGGTTGGATGGTTGGTTGGATGATGGTTGGTTGGTTGGTTGGATGATGGTTGGTTGGTTGGATGATGGTTGGTTGGTTGGATGGTTGGTTGGATGATGGTTGGTTGGTGGGATGGTTGGTTGGTTGGTTGGATGGTTGGTTGGATGGTTGGTTGGATGGTGGTTGGATGGTGGGATGGTTGGTTGATTGGTTGGATGGTGGGATGGTTGGTTGGTTGGTTGGTTGGATGGTTGGTTGGATGGTGGTTGGATGGTGGGATGGTTGGTTGGTTGGTTGGTTGGATGGTTGGATGGTGGTTGGATGGTGGGATGGTTGGTTGGTTGGTTGGATGGTGGTTGGATGGTGGGATGGTTGGTTGGTTGGTTGGATGGTGGTTGGATGGTGGGATGGTTGGTTGGTTGGTTGGATGGTGGTTGGATGGTGGGATGGTTGGATGGTTGGTTGGATGGTGGTTGGATGGTGGGATGGTTGGTTGGTTGGTTGGTTGGATGGTTGGTTGGATGGTGGTTGGATGGTGGGATGGTTGGTTGGTTGGTTGGATGGTTGGTTGGATGGTTGGTTGTATGGTTGGTTGGTTGGATGGTTGTGAATCCCTGGAAGTATGAGTTTAAACTCTTATATGGAGGTCAGCATGGCCGAATAGATAAAAGCGCTCGTTCTTAAACATCCGGTGCGCTGATGCCGAGGTAGCGGATTCAACCTCTACACTGGTCTGTTGGACAACAATGTTGACTTCTCGTCGTAGACATGGGAACGTAAATTACAAGTACGTCTGAAGTGGGAGTGGGTTCGCCTAATGGCGAAGTACACTGGTGATAGGGAAAAGTAATCCACACAGAAAAATTAGTCAAGCGTACTAGAAGTAGTGTCACACGTAAGGACTACGCTTGGGTTCAAAGCGAGCGAACGCAAGAAAAATAATAACATCACAGATCATGTCACAAATCATAACAGATTACGACAACGACATAGATCACAGCGAATTAACATGTCACAACGACACCACAGACCGCAGCAACGACACAGATTACAACATTACAGACCACAGCCACGGCACAGATATCAACATTACAGATCGCAACAACGATACAATTAGTGGCGTCCTTACGGCCGTCGCTAAGCCACAGAATAACACATCCACAGATCCCCATACCAACTCCCCAAATCAACATACTCAAACAACACTCAACGCACCAACTACCCCAAGATTCCACGCGTAACTCTCCCGCCAACAATAACTCCCGTTGCTTAGTAAGCTAATCTCTTCAAGGATCTCTTTATCTCACATACCAAACGTTACCTAATTTATGAGAATATCACTCCCAATCCTTCCCGTTAGAAGACGGTCATATTTTCTCAAACAGCCACCACGTGCACACATTTGTGTAATGATCTCTCAACTGTGCCTTTCGTGGAAGCCTGAGGGATGGATTAACTGCCAGGTACAGCGGACGTAGGCCAGGAATTCTGCAAATAACTCTGTAATTAAGATACACGATTCCTGTCGTTACCGCGCGTGTATATACTATGTTAGTTTATTTACATATTGAGTGTGTATAACGATGCTTCTCAAACGTTTATAAAGTGGAAAGGGGCGCAGGTCAAGCATAGAAGTCACATTGGTACCGCTTGCAGAGAAATGTTGATTGGTACTCGATTCTCAGTAAAAATACCACAACACTGAGTAGATGCGCTTATTGTACACGGTGAACAACTAGGGTTAGAATTAAATTGTACGAAATCAGAGATTATGGTCATCTCCAAGAAGAAATATAAACAGTTTGGTATATGTAGCTCCTGCAAAAAGATGAGACATTCTACACACAGTGTACATACCTTACAATAAAGAAGAAATAAATACCACAAAGTAACGAATTCTTAAACAAGTGAATCAGTACAACTATCTCGGAACAGTCATGACACATTCTTAAACAAGTGAATCGAAACAACTATTTCGGATCAGTCATGACACATTCTTAAACAAGTGAATCGGTTTTTCAATCATCTCGGATCAGTCATAACATCGAATGGTGCTTTGTAGTGAATACAAGAAACGCTATGACAAAAGGTAGTTTTGCAAGATGGAAAACATAGTAACTAATACAATGGTGTACTGTAATGAGGAAAAGGGGGGGGGGGGTCTAACACAGGCATCATGAGATTCCCTCGGAAGTAAAAGCAGTCGGTGCGATACTTACCACATCACGCACGGAACGCTGAATGGTATATAAAACTATGGACTATATAACGAATGAGCCTCGTGGCAAGGAAGGGGGTCCTTTACTTGCGCGGCTATGTTATCTCTTCAAAGAGAAGGGCATACTTAATGTACTCGACAGCACGCGAGTCCCCCTGGACACTGCGTAGGAGGAGTCTGTTGACAATGACATACTTAAATCCAGGGGAAGCAGCATTCGGAAACCAGGCTTGTCTCAGCCAGTGCGCATGTGCTGTGCTCGTGACTTCCTACATGCTATTTACAGGACGTCACAATCATTCCCAGCATTTATTGACTGTTTGCAACAGTCAATTCTAGGCAATTTTACGTTAAATAGTTTGCCATGGCTTTCTAAACCACCGACGCTCATAGCATGATGAAAATCACCGCATGGCGGATTGCGGTGTTAGGATTAGAAAACTGTATTCACTGCCCCTAAACCACCGACGCTAACAGTCTTGCGAAAATCAACGCAAGGCGGATTGCGGCTGATACCAGAACCGGTGTTAGGTTTGTAAAACTGTATTCACTGCCCCTAAACCACAGACGCTCATGACCTGGTGACATGCCTAGTCTCATAAATGAAGTTCTAGTACTGCTCTAACACACCTCACTTATATCTTGGTGAGGGAAATGAGCGCTAAGAGTCACAGTCCCCGTGCAGATGGGACCCGTAATACGAAAACCCCGACACTAACTTGACTCCCATAGACAACTCCTAGGGGTCTCTGGAAAAACAAACGGAGCACACAAACGGAATGACGGAGTGCGATAACGGAACCACAACGCTCTGATCGCAAGGCAGACGATCTGACCACTTCGCCACTGAGACCCCGAACCCCACACCCAGGGACCCACAGAGTGAGTTTGTAAGTGGCACCTCCAGCCTATATGAGACCCATGGATCAGGTGTGGGAGTTCCCAGGGCAAGCCTGCTGGCCGTTGCCTTGTCCTGTCTCTATGAGAGCGGGGTCGGTTACGTGGTAATATGGGAAGGGAACAGATTGGCAGTGCAGAGTCCAAGCTTTGCAGTAATTTGAGCGGGAATTCTATTCGCGCTGTTTAGTCACTAAGGCTTTCAATGTTTACTTTGTCTTGGGTGTCCTCTAATCTCCACTTCTTTTCTTGACTTGTATGAGTGCTAATCAATAATATGCGTATTTAATTTCTCGCGCGGTTTAGATGGCCTCAAGTGGCTCCTCCAACATTGATATTTCTGTGTACGCTGTTAGCCTTACAGTCGAAGCATCGGCTCTGTGGCAAAGGGTTTTACGGGCGCAGTTCCTAATCCCGCATACCCGCGTTCGAAAGACAGCTGCGGGCGATTTAGTAGCACACCCCTTTGCGTTGGTGTTTTGACGAAATGGCATGGGTGCCGGTCGTTCAGAAAGCAATGGTAAACTACTGAACGTAAACTTGCCAAGAGATCACAACAGCGAAACATTCTGGTGTTGATTGCGACGTCCTGTAAAGGATATGCAACTAGCCTTGTAATTTTAGTCGAAGCCGGGATAGCGTCGTGGTCAGACGCTCGCTTGCTCGCTCTGTGATCTTAGGTTTGAATCTGCATTGCGAAAGATTTTGAAAAATTGACCAGATCGACCCAGCCTAAAAATGGGTCTAAAAATGGGTCTAAAAAATGATTTGGGTAGTAAAGACGGCCGGCATGATATTGACCTCATCGCTCACCGAGTGCCGATAAACATATAGGTCAGGAATTGTGTACCCAATGGGCACCAGGAGGCTACAAGAGTCCTTGACTTAAGAGGGTGAGCGCGCTTTCACTGACAATCACAGGAGTGACGTAGTTATGTAGTGCCCTTGCGCTGAATTAAAAAAAAAAAAAATATGCGCGCTACAGGACTACAAATGTGTGCGGTAGTTTACGCAGCGCGAGTGATAGGGAACACTACAGACGTTGGTTTATTAAATTACATGTAGTGAAGAGCAGGGTACAGGGCGGTATGAATAGAAAGAGGAGGGAAATGGGTTATCAATCATTGCCGATTTGAGTTATCTGTGCGACACGTGCTCTCACAACCTCAGAAGGGATTGGATGGCGATTCGGAAATGCAGAGCGGTGTATAGCAATGGCCGCTAAAATGTTATTGCTTGCTTCTTTTTTGTCTCCTAGGTCACATGTTTTAGCTCTCCAATTCAAATATGTTAAAGGCATCTAAAGTACCTTTATCTCTACTGATGCAGTGCCCAACCAAAAAGTATTTTTGGAATAAAGATGGCACACCATCAAAGGAGCAAGTATTATTATTCCGCTCACTGGAAATTTCCATACACTGAGCATTAAAATTTAGGAAGATACTGTGAAATGAAACAAATAACACGATAACTTTAGTATAGCGATACATCGCCCTCTGTCACAAGGGGGGGGGGGGGGGTTTACAATTAGCGATATATTATTCTTCGGCACTGAATCAGTTAATCTTAGGTGTAATTTTCACACAGGGTGTATTTTTAATGAATGTGCAGTGTTTGAAAATATTGCAGGTCCAAGTTTTGTATTTACCTATTATGTTGCATGAACTTTACAGAGGGTGTTGGACTAAAATGTTGACTTTTTGTCCTTGACTTCGGGACGTTAAATAGAAGTACCTCAGAAGTCGGAGTGGGTTCGCCCGATGACGAGGGACAATGGTAATATGGAAAGCTAAACCACACGCGAACATCAGCCCAGTGGACTAGAAGTTGCAGTCCGTGTATGGAGTACGCTTGAGTTCAAAATCGACCGAACGCACATACAAAAATAAAATAACAATCCACACACACACACGCGCGCGCGCAAACACAATAATAAATAAATAAATAAATAAATAATAAATAACAACTGCATGTCCTTTGCGGAACACCGCAATAATCCCCAGCTTGATTTTCTATGCAATTCTACGTTCAGTAGCTTGCCATTGCTTGATGGGCGAGAAGTCAACGTTTACAATCAACTGAGGAGAGTTTGGGCTTGGACCCTAAAGTCACAATCAACGCACCGGAAGTTTATATAGCTAGAGTGCTCTTATTCTTCCGGCCACTTGGACGATGACCCCATAATCAGATTGTGGATAGTGGGCGTTGGTGGCAGAGTGACCGTTTTGCTGGCCTGCCGGACATGGGCTACCAGGTCGACTCAGTCTATAATGGCTACCAGGTCGACTCAGTCTATAATGGCTACCAGGTCGACTCAGTCTATAATGGCTACCAGGTCGACTCAGTCTATAATGGCTACCAGGTCGACTCAGTCTATAATGGCTACCAGATCGACTCAGTCTATAATGGCTACCAGATCGACTCAGTCTATAATGGCTACCAGGTCGACTCAGTCTATAATGGCTACCAGGTCGACTCAGTCTATAATGGCTACCAGGTCGACTCAGTCTATAATGGCTACCAGGTCGACTCAGTCTATAATGGCTACCAGGTCGACACAGTCTATAATAGCTACCAGGAACTGTCCCCGCCGGTGTTGACGTAGAACAATTCACCCTCGAACTCCAACCAACTACGAAGAAGTCGCGTAAAGAAAACGGAATTATTCAGCCACTTAAGAGAAAAGGAAGCTCTTCTAGAAGAGATATGAAGCGCTGCGGGGAAAGCCGCAAGAGTCTGGGGCGTTGATTAAATTTCGTTTACCAAAGAAAATATCTAGGATTGGCAACTGGCATGTTAAGAACTACGTATGAATTAGGAACGACATCACAAGTGGTAAAAGAAGCGAAATATGATAAAACTATCATGTCAGGATTGTGCGAAATAGGTCGGAACAGAACAGGCACACATCGTCTAGGCACAGGTTAAACGGTGCTGTTCGTATATCATAAAAGGGAAATGCCCGCCGCAGTGAAGGAGTTGCCCTAATATGATATAAAGAAGCATTTGTGGAGTGGGAATCAGTAAGCTCTATAACAGCAACATTTTGAACTACTATATAGCAGAGTCCATGGGAATATCGATATATGAAGCCCATACACGAGCATTCTCCCGCTGTTTATACTTCACCTCGACATCGCAAGGTACAAGAGGAACATGATGAGATGAGATGAAATATACGTAGACACTTTCTTGTGTGTAACCTACAAAGCAAACGAAATAGTCGGAGACCTACAAACAAACGTACAAGAGAATTACAGTCAGAGATGAACAAATGGGAGAAGATGCAGGAAGCTGTTGGAGATAGTAAAAGATAGAGAGGGTTGAGGTGGTTTGGTTGATGACCTATGCTTCAACGGGGAATAAAGGACATTTGTTTTGGTATATGCTTCCATTATTACGTATGCTGTGTAGGGGCAGGAGCGGAGGAGGGACTTTAGGTAGGAAATACGAAAGCGGGGGGGGGGGGGGGATGACGTTCTGAAAATATGGTGAAGGGGGGCACGGGCCAAATTTTTAGGTAGGAAATACGAAAGGGGGGAATGACGTTCTGAAAATATGGTGAAGGAGGGCACGGGCCAAAAAAGGTTGAGAACCACTGTGCTAGAGAGCAACCATTTCCTCTCCAAGTTTACTAAAAATACGATTCCAACCCATGTTTTCCCATTGCAAATTTGAATACTGAAGACACCAACAATACATTCGCTCGTGTTTTATTTAAGACTGAAGCGGAGAATACTGTACTGTCCTGAGTTCTTTGTCTCGGGCGGGCTGACCTGGGGGAGCAGCTAGGGGTAAAGTTCAGTTACCTACCGGGCTACACTGTGATCTGCCAGGCATTTCCCAAGACGCGACCAAGGAGGGTTGATAAGTGACTGGCTTCCTCATCCGGACAAAACCCCAACCCATCATGGAAAGGTGTACAAAAGGCCGATGAAAGGCACAAGAAAAAACAAGATGTTTCTCTATTTATTGTCTGGCACAAGTCGCCGTATGTTGGCAGGGTCATCCTACAGAAATAGTTACACGTGTGTTAAAGTAACTGAATGAATCCTTTCCCCTCTGCTGTGTGTCCACCGTGACGAGGTAGAGGGGCTTGTGCGTCCCAATGACCCCAAGAGCTATGCCGACGGTAGCACAGCTACTGGTAGGGCCACCCATGTCGGACAGGTCAAGGGAGAGGGACCAGACGAAGAGACACACAAACCTGCTGCCTTGTAGGTAGACTGGGGACAGTCAAAGGCTAGGGAAAGCACCCCGAATACATGCTTGTCAAAATCGGATGTACTGAGCCACAGGCTTGACAAAGCAGTGCAACGTAAAACCTGCTGCCTTGTAGGTAGACTGGGGGTAGTCAAAGGCTAGGGAAAGCATCCCAAATAAATGCTTGTCGAAATTGGATGTACTGAGCCACAGGCTTGACAAAGCAGTGCAACGTAACTTAATTCATGATGTCACAAATCAAAATTAATTGTTATGGTGCTAATCCCGCGAAGTCCCATCAGGCGGCGATAGTGCTGGGCCCCCTGCCTCGAGGGGGTCCACCCATGACTACTGGTGGTCACCTTCCCCTGTGCTGTGGAGTCAAGGCACAGAGGAGTAGGTTAAGAGCTATTGACCAAATACCCCGGACACTCAACATACTACAGTCGAATGCCGAAGGAGTTTACAAGAAGAAAGACTCCCTAACACAGCGTCTTCATAAAGATAGAATAGATGTGGCATGCATTCAAGAGACACACCTCAACGCCAATCACAAATTCTCAGTCAGAGGATATCAGGCCACACGTTTCGACCACGAAGGACACAAAGGAGGAGTTCTAATACTTACACGAAATACAATACCTTGCAGCGAAGTATCTGTGATCTCTGACAACCAAACGGAAATTATAGGTGTTGATATAATGATAAAGGACGTGAAAATAAGAATCTACAATCTGTATAGCCCAGCAGATAAGGACCTTACACTCTCAAACATGAAAATAACTGACACAAACTGCATTATTGTCGGAGACTTTAATAGCCGTTCAGAAAGATGGGGATACCCAGATACTGACAAAAGAGGAGATGAAGTGGAGGACTGGGAAATAGACTCAAATCTCCATCTACTCAACAAAGCGGATGACACACCGAGCTTCTACTCCAGAAGATGGATTACCACTTCTACTCCAGACTTAGCTTTCTGCACAGGAGACATCCTTCACAAAATCGACCGCCATGTGCTGGACCAATTAGCAGGTAGTGACCACAGACCAATCAAGCTTGTAATGAATATGGAGTATGTTCCACGGGAGCAAAAGCCCTTGCCCCGCTGGAATTACAAACGAGCAGATTGGGACAGATTTGCCACACTAACAGACAAATATTGTGAAAATATAAATACACGATATGGCAACATGAAGCAAATGGTGGAAAGTCTAAACAGAGCAATAATACAGGCAGCCACTGAGTCCGTTCCAAGAGGAGCGAGGAAAAATTACAAACCATACTGGACTGAAGAACTACAAAGTTTGGAGGACAAAGTTGAAGATGCCAGGAAGACAGCAGAGAGAGAACAAACAATTGAAGCGAATACCTCTCTCAGAGCCATCTCAGCAAAATATAAAAGAACAGTAAATCAAACAACAAGAGATCGTTGGAGGGAAAAAACAGAAAACCTGAATTTTGACAGGGATGGAAACAAACTATGGAAACTAGTGAAAGCCATGAACAATGAAGGACCTAGAAACAAACAAATAACAATTAAACAAGGAAATGCCTTGCTTACAGGAAAAAGGCTGCAAATGCACTAATGGAACACTATGCCAATGCAAACCACATTGATATTACAACTGAACAGAAGAAAGCAATCAAAGACAAACAGATACATCATAGAAATATAGAAACAGCAACAGAATATATGATGGCAAATCTAACAATGGAAGAAATGGAACAGGCAATGAATACCCTAAAAGAGAAGAAATCACCAGGAAAGGATGGAATCACAAATGAAATGCTAATAGGACTAGGCACCAAGGCAAAGAAGAAACTACTAGCAGTCCTAAATAACAGCTGGAAGAGAGGAATAGTCCCACAGGCATGGAAGGAAGCTATACTAATACCAGTCCCAAAGAAAGGAAAAGACCTGGAAGAACCAAATGGCTATCGACCTATCAGTCTACTTAGCTGTGTAGGAAAATTAATGGAACGCATTATCAATGGCAGGCTAACATGGCATCTGGAAGAAAACAAACTCTTAACACCACACCAAGCAGGATTCAGAAAGTACAGATCCACTGAAGATCAAATAACCTATATAGCTCAGGAAATAGAGGATGCCTTCCAAGAGAAAAAGCACACACTAGCAGTCTGGATAGATTTAGAAAAAGCATTTGATAAAGTATGGAAGGAAGGACTGAAAGTAAAACTGCAAAACATGCATGTTTGTGGAAAAAATGTATAAATGGATCAGCCACTACCTTGAGAACAGAACTGCCAGGACAAAAGTACAAGGACAAACAAGCAAAATGATGCTGCTGGAGCAAGGTGTCCCCCAAGGAGGAGTTCTTTCACCAACATTATTCCTAGCATATATAAATGACATCACAGAAAATTTTCCAGCCAGAGTACACACATCCTCCTTTGCAGATGACCTAGCCATATGGACATCTGAAGAATATATTAGCACAGCTAACAGCAGAATACAGCAAGCCTTATTAGCGCTAGAGGACTGGTCAAAATCATGGCTAGTGAAGATAAGTGAGGAGAAAACAACATGCACAGTGTTCTCCCTCTCAAATAAACCTCAGCAACCTAAGCTGGTATTGAATGGAAAAATATTGCGCCATGAAGAAAATCCAAACTATTTAGGAGTCACCTTTGATCGTCGCCTGACATGGAAGACACAGGTTGAGAAAAATCGAACAAGAGCAAGGCAGAGAATGGCAATCATGAAAAAGCTTGCTGGTACAACGTGGGGAGCAGATGAGAAAGTTCTCAAGAAGTTATATACTGGACGGGTGAGGCCAGTACTGGAATATGGCATTGCAGCTTGGGCAACAGCAGCTAAGTCAAACTTTAACAAAATAAGTAGAGTCCAAAACCAAGGAATGCGAATCATAACTGGAAGCCTGAAGACAACGCTTATTAATGAACTAGAAAAGATCACTTGTTTACAACCAATGCAGGATAGAAGAGATAGCAGAGCCCAGCAACAAGCAGAAAAATTTAGAAGATTGACAGACCACCCTATGTACAACAGATTTAATGGTTTTGGAAAGGGAAGACTGAAGCGTAGCAACTTTGTAGAAACTGCAAAACGAAGGATTAGGGCAGATCCTATTCTTAACATATCAACAGTCAAGCCCATACACAATGCACACAAGTTCCCAGCTTGGCGACAGCAGCAACTGCCTGAGATGATAGAAAACATTCCTGGTATTGAGAAAAAAAAACACTCAGCATGAAACCGAAAGAAGAGAAATAACCCTAAACTACATAAAAGAACATTACCCAAGCAGGAATTGGACCCATGCATATACAGATGGATCAGCAAAATATTCAATAGAGAATGGAGGAGGAGGAGTTCTCCTAAATTTAAAAAATGGAGTGAAAAAAACACATTCAATGGCAACTGGAAAATTTTCAAGTAACTTCAAAGCGGAGGTAGAGGCTCTGAAAACTGCAGCAGAAATGCTCCTGATGGAGGAAAATAAAGAGAAGCAAATAGCTATCTTCACAGATGCAAAGTCAGCTGTCTCAATATTCAAGAGCAATAACAGCACAGAACTAACTGACCTAAGAGCAGCACTCCATGGTCTATGCCAGAAATCCAAAAAAGTTGTAATACAGTGGATCCCATCACATTGCAGTATACCTGGAAACGAAGAGGCTGACAGACTGGCAAAAGAGGGCGGACGACTACCACAGCCTGACATAGACATAACCTATAATGAGGCAAAGAGGTTGATAAAAAGCACTAATAGAACCAAATGGGAATCAGAGCATCCAGGCCATCAGAAGGATGATGCATATTACAAACTCAACCGAAGAGAACAAGTAGCAATCTTCAGACTGCGCACAGGACATAACAGGCTGAAATACCACTTGTTCAATAAACTAAAGATAGGAGATACCGATGAATGTAATTGTAGAACTGGAAAAATGACAGCAAAACATTTGCTGCAGGATTGCCCAACGTATGCAGAACAGAGAAAGATATTTTGGCCCACACCTGCTTCATTTGAGGACAAGCTCTATGGAGATATCAACAAGCTAAAGTTGACCGCAGATTACTTTAACTATATACAGGTTGACATTTAAAGGTGCATGAAGACCCAGAAGCATGAAATGGAATATTGCTTGGATAGCAAATCCATTATGTGGAAAGTCCAAATCGAAAGCTCGCTGTGTGGGCTTCATAAAAGGTGGAAAAGTGTCCTAGTGGCACGAAATGGAATATTGCTTGGATAGCAAATCCATTACGTGGAAAGTCCGAATCAAAAGCCCATTGTGTGGGCTTCATAAAAGGTGGAAAAGTGTCCTAGTGGCATGAAATGGAATATTGCTTGGATAGCAAATCCATTACGTGGAAAGTCCGAATCAAAAGACCACTGTGTGGGCTTCATAAAAGGTGGAAAAGTGTCCTAGTGGCACGAAATGGAATATTGCTTGGATAGCAAATCCATTACGTGGAAAGTCCGAATCGAAAGCTCACTGTGTGGATGTCATCTGCAGACTGCATACTTCTGGTTTCCGGAAGAACAGCCTATGGTGAACGGAAGGCCCAATATACGGAAGTGAGGCTAAGCAGCCAAGTGCAGGACGTGACGATTCCTTGGGTGAGCCCAGTACCAGAGCGCTATGTATCGGCTCTGCAAGTATGGAAGCCTCCTTGGATGGCGGGGAATGCCCATGGTCTGCCCCTGCCTTCCCTTGAGGGCTGACCAGGATCTTTGGCTGTTCTATATGGACCAGCTAGGATGGGGGATAACACCACAACAGTGAGAGTCAAACGTCCTAAGAAACCCCCGGGAAGGTTAACCCGGTCAACAAATGCCCGCAGAAGTCGGATGTGTCGGCCTAACAGCGCAAGAACGCAGCTCTGCTGTAAACAGGCACAACGCAATCACATCCGAAAAAAAACTCCGGATTAACGAAGAAGAAGAAGAATGAATCCTTTTAGATGAAATTCACAACACAGGGACTCACGTTTCACTTTCAGTTACAGCGAAAGAAAGACTTCAATTAGGGAAAGAAAGAAAGAAAGAAAGAAAGAAAGAGGGCAGAAAAGATGGTAAGGGGACCAAAAGGGAAAGAAAGAAGTCTGCGATACATGAATCTTAATAGGGAATAGAAAGAAAGAAAGAAAGAAAGAAAGAAAGAAAGAAAGAAAGAAAGAAAGATCATGAAAGGAGTCGGGTGAATATGAGGATTACATGGGAAGAAAGAAAGACAAAGAAAGAAAGAAAGAAAGAAAGAAAGAAAGAAAGAAAGAAAGAAAGAAAGAACACACCAAATGTCAGAGAAGAAACACGAGCCGTGGCTACAGAGGCAACACGAGAAAAGTATATGAGACAGATGAGACCGAGTCTACAACTTGGGATTACAAACAGCTGAAGATAAGAATGGAATGCAGATAAGGCAACCTTGGCTGGAGAAATGGTTCGAACAACCAAAAGAAGACAGCATTTTCCCGGTCTTTTGCTACTTCTATGATAAACGACCATAGTAAATGATACTGTACCGACCCGATTTCTTCGTCCCGTGTGGGCTGACCTGGGGGAGAAACTAGGGGTTAAAGTTCAGTTATCAACCCGACCATCACTGCCCGACACTACAGCGACAGCCAGTTGGCTCAGATATGAATTGTGGATTTAAAACGAACAGAAACCATAAAATGATGTCCTTGGGAAGGTGATGACGAACGGTGTAATACTGGCCATCATGTGGCGTTCGGTCACGGAACAAAAATGTGGGTCTTTTTTTTTCTAGTTCGGTCGCTTTGAACTCAAGATTATGTCTATCTACGTGTTACAACAGATAGTACACTGGGCTGATTTCTGCGTGTGGATGGCTTTCCCTATTGCCATTGTTTCCCGCCATCAGGTGAACCCACTCCGACTTCAGAGATACTTCTAATTTATGTCCCCAAGTCGAAGATGAGAAATCAACAGTTTCGTCCAACTCTCCGATGTCAAGGTTGAACACGAAACCTCGACA
>JACEFZ010002476.1:0-70000 GCA_014155875.1 Cepaea nemoralis | reverse complement strand
GTACAAGGTAGACAGACATAAGTAGACATAATGAAATATATGTAGACAGACATAAGTAGACATAATGAAATATATGTAGACAGACATGAGTAGACATAATGAAATATATGTATACAGGCATGAGTAGACATATTGAAATATATGTAGACAGACATGAGTAGACATAATGAAATATATGCAGACATATATCAGTAGACATAATGAAATATATGTAGACAGACATGAGTAGACATAATGAAATATATGTAGACAGACATGAGTAGACATAATGAAATATATGTAGACAGACATAAGTATACATAATGAAATATATGTAGACAGACATGAGTAGACATACTGAAATATATGCAGACATATATCAGTAGACATAATGAAATATATGTAGACAGACATGAGTAGACATGTTGAAATATATGTAGACAGACATGAGTAGACATATAGAAGCACATGCAGACAGACATATATGGGCAGAAACACACGTAGACAAAGGTACTCCGAAACAAATGCGTGGACAGGCAGACAAATACTGTGCAGAAAAAAAGGTACATAACACATCCGCAGTTACACAGACAGACAGAGCTAGACCCCGAGAGAAAGAGAAAGAGAGAGAGAGAGAGAGAGAGAGAGAGAGAGAGAGAGAGAGAGAGAGAGAGAGAGAGAGAGAGAAAGAGAGACAGACAGACACACACACACAGATAGACACAAACACACTAGAAACAAGATTTTCAAAAATCCGTTCTGTTTCCTAAATACCCTCTCTCTCTCTCTCTCTCTCTCTCTCCTCTCTCTCTCTGTCTCTCCCTTTCTGTATCCCTCTCTCTCTCTCTCTGTCTCTCCCTTTCTGTATCCCTCTCTCTCTCTCTTTCACCCACTCACTCTCTCTTCCTCCTCTCTCTCTCTCTCTCATTGGCAGGCAAAAACAATCACTCACTCAATAACACTCGACAGCAAACCCACCCCCCCCCCCCCCTCCCCCCCACAAACCTGCAGCCTTGCACTTTTATGACCCAAATATGAAAATTATCACCGCCCCCCCCCCCTCCTCCCCCCTCTCCCAGACAGTTGCCTAGAAGGCAAGGTAACTTACCTTGATATAGATCGAGGCTCTGTGTAATCCTCGCCTTGAGTTTCGTGTTGCTCATCTGAATCTGCTGGCGAATGTAATCCGCGGAGGCGTGCAGGAATTTACTCTCCATATCCGAGTTGCAACAGGAGGATCCGTGTGTGTGCTTTAGCGTGCCTTTGCATTCATTCAGAAAGGGATCTGTAGGGTCAATAAGTATTTAGAGTTAAGTTATAATTGCCTATGAAACAGACATAAAGTATAACACCTGATTATACATGGGGTAGATACTAACTACTATCGATGAAACGTGGGTAAATATGATGGTTGATCTAGGACTCTGGTGATCACGTAAGATGGCGAAACATGACCACTCACGCTTATCGGCGTGGCACATGATGATGATGTTGTTTGGCTGACTGCGTGGATTTTTGGTTTATTTGGGCGTTCCCTTACCTTGAGCTCCAGCGTAGTCCATACATGTACTTGTTATTATACTAAACAGAATTTTGCGTGTTGATTAGCGTTGCCTCATTACCAGTTTCTCTCGCCATTGATCGATTAGTGATTCGCTGGCTTATTTAGTGTATTAGTTGATTTGTTTGATACCTTGGCTGGTTAATTGGGTTGTTGGTTAGTTGGTTATTTGTTTGGTTGTTTGGCTGGTTATATTGTTGGTTGTTTGGCTGTTGTGTTTTGGCCAGATATTTGGTTCGTTGGCTCGTTGGTTGGTAGGTTATTTGGCTAGTTGTTTGGCTGGCTGGATGGTCGGTAGGTTATCTGGCTGGTTGGTTGGTAGGTTATTTGGCTAGTTGTTTGGCTGGCTGGATGGTCGGTAGGTTATCTGGCTGGTTGGTTGGTTGGTTGCCTGGCTGGTTGGTTGGTTGGTTGCCTGGCTGGTTGGTTGGTTGGTTGCCTGGCTGGTTGGTTGGTTGGTTGATTTGCTGGCAGTTTTGCTCCAGGCAATCTGTTGGAATGGCTAGCAGATTGTTTGGTTGGTTGCTTGCTTGCTAGGCTGGTTCCTTAACAGGTCGTTAAGTTGGCAGGTTTATTTATTGGTTGGCTGGCTAGCTGGCTAGTTGGTTGGTTGGCAATTGATTAGCTAGTTGGTTGGTTGGCGGTTGTTAAGTTGATTTGCTGGCTGGCTGGACAATGTTTGATTTTTTGGCTGGTTTACTTGCAGCCTCTTAAGCTGGTTGGTTGGCTGGTTGTCTTGATGGTTGGCTGGTTGTCTTGATGATTGGTTGGTTGTCTTGATGGTTGGCTGGTTGTCTTGATGGTTAGTTTGTTGTCTTCACGGTTGGTTGGTTGCCTTGATGGTTGGCTGATTATCTTGATGGTTAGTTGCTTGGTCTGTTTTGCTGGATGATTGGCTGGTTGTTTTGATGCTTGGCTGTTTGTCTTGATGGTTAGTTGGTTGTCGTCATGGTTGGCTGGTTGTCTTGATGGTCGGCTGATTGTCTTGATTGTTAGCTGGTTGTCTTGATGGTTGGCTAGTAGTCTTGATGGTTGGCTGGCTGTCTTGATGGTTAGTTGTCTGGGCTGTCTTGTTGGATGGTTGATGGCTTGAAACAGCTACCAATCTATTACTCTTTCAATCAATACCTGCCTTTTCTCAATCTGATATTATAGCGAAGATTACAGTGTCGCGTAGGTAAGAGAGAGGCTGGCTACCTCATTCTATACACAAATTTTAGCCGTACATAGAATCCCATCATTCATAATCAAATCTACAAATCAAATCAAACATGTCTGGGTGAGTTGATTGAGAACCTATGCTCCGTTGGAGGTATTCCTTGATAATCTGCAAACTTGATTAGATGAAGTCATTTCTTGAGATACCCTTCTGTCTTCAGTTCCCGTCTAGCTCATTCAACACTCTCAAGTTAGGTCTGTGGTCCTCAGGGGATATCGGGGTAATGGGTTACTCCTTAAAGTAGAGAGAATATCACGGAAAGACAAACTAATTCAAATCTATGTCTTGACTGGCACCTTACCGTCTTGATAGACCATATTTGTAAAATGGAGTTATACCTCTCCACAGCCCAAAGTCTGCGCTGAATATAGAGACTAAACGGCCCCACTCCAGTGGAAAGGTAACATCAATACATCTGGAACAAGCCAAGCTGCTGTCGGATCAGTAAAGCAATTCCTTAACTGCCCACCTGTGGAAGCTTCCATTCCAGACCAGTTACCGATATGTCTTAAACTGTGAATTCATAAACAAGAACAGGGTTTATCATTCATGTAGCTCTAGACAAGCAGATTGCCATTCTGCGGAAAGAAACTGAGCCCGGATGAATAAAACCTTTCCAAACCACTGCTTTCTCGTTCTCTTCTTCTTCTTCTTCTTCTTCTTCTTCTTCTTCTTCTTCTTCTTCTTCTTCTTCTTCTTCTTCTTCTTCTTCTTCTTCTTCCATTTACCTCAGTGAAGAGTGTTTGGAGTGGTGGGGGAGGAGTGTAAAGATCTTTTATGCGCTCCTTCTAATGCTCTTTGTAAGTTGATATTCTTTTCTCCAAGGTTGGTCTTGATACTTTAATTCCATCTTTTACGTTGTCCTCCCCTTGCTGTGTATCCATAATGTTTCATTAATGTGGCTCTTTGAGCACTCTCGCAGTGTGCACCAAACCACTGATGCTATGTATGGGCCAGTTTCCTTCAATGTTCAGATCTTGTAAAATATCAATATGTTTCTTCTATTTGAATCCCGATATTCTAATAATTGCTTCTATAATTTAAGCCCAAAAGCGCCGATTTTCTTCTTTAGTGATCACGAAATGGTCCGTCCCTCAGGTCCATCTGTTGCCACAGGAAACTTGCACACCAAACATGCTAATTCTACTTGTTTGCTGGTGCATTGCCAATGGCTCATAAAACTTCTTAACCTCTGCATTATGTCAATCAATATGTGGGTAATTTTGCTCACGCCGTAGGGCTGTGGAATGTTAGGCCTGTAAATAACTAACCATCATCATGTGCAATGCCGGTAAGCGTGGGTGGTCATGTTTCGCACAAAAATAACTAGGCGACGGCATGTTGATGGTGGGGTTTCCACTTCACTTCTTCGCTGACTTTTCATTCCCGGGCAATTTATAGTGACCGTCATTGCACTCCGGACTGGTCCATAGGTGCTCGACCTCCTTCTTTACATCTCCGCCCCCGTGTATCGATCGACTGTAAAATCGAATGCTTGTATCGACTGATAAAGCGTATATCGCCGATTGTTTTTTTTTTTAAAGCTGCATATTCTTTACAGGACGTTGTAGTCAACACCAGCATTTTACTGCCGTTGTTGATGTCTTGGCAAGTTTTTACGTTCAGTAGTTTGCCGGTGCTTTCTGAACCAGCTCCCATACCAACACGTTAAAACCAGCGCGACGCGGTCTGCTGCCAAATCGGTCGCCGCTGTTTTTCGAACGCTAATAACTGACTCAATAACTGTCATTTGTATAACTATAGCATTTGTATAACTATAACATTGGTATAACTATAGCATTGGTATAAGGATACTATTAGTATAAATACAGAAGAAGTATAATTATAACATTAGTATAAGTATAACATTGATGTAATGATACCATAGAGTTATTATATTATTGTGGTAACTGTAACATCCATATAACAGTGTGGCTACAAAATTGTGTAACTATAATTTATTTTGTATGGCAAAATACTGAATGTACAATTGTCTCGAAGTATGGAGTTGATAGCAACGTTCTGCATGCAGCATTAGAAATCAAAATGCTTATAATATTGGAAGCTGGGGTAGCGTAGGGGAGAGAGAGCGTAGGAGAGGGAGCGTGTGCGAGAGAGAAAGGGTAGGAGAGAGAGAGCGTGGGAGAGAACGTTCACAAGAGAGACTGAAATAGAGCGAGGGAGAGAAAGTGAGAGAGATCGTGGGAGAGAAAGTCAGAGAGATCGTGGGAGAGAAAGTGAGAGAGATCAAGGGAGAGAGTGAGGGAGAGAGCGAGGGAGACATCGATGGAGAGAGTGATGGAGAAAGCGATTAAGGGCGAGAGAGCGATGGAGAGAGTGAGTGAGAAAGAGTGAAGAAATGAGAGAGAGAGAGAGAGCGACGGAGAGAGTGAGTGAGAAAGAGCAAAGAAATGAGAGAGAGAGAGAGCGACAGAGAGAGTGAGGGAGAGAGCGAGGGAGACATCGATGGAGAGAGTGATGGAGAAAGCGATTAAGGGCGAGAGAGCGATAGAGAGAGTGAGTGAGAAAGAGCGAAGAAGCAAGAAAGTGAGAGAGAGAGAGAGAGAGCGAGAGAGAGAGAGAGAATGGGATAGAGAGCGAGGGAACGAGCGAACTAACGAATACACTTTATTTTCAAAGGGTTAAGAATTAGGCACGCAGGCCCGTCTGACAGGGAGAGAAAGAGTGAGGTAGAGAGTGGATGAGAGAGAGAGAGCGTGAGAGAGAGCAAGAGAGAGATAGACAGACAGACAGGAAAAGACATAAAAAGACAGAGAAAGACAGCCGAAAGAGACAGACGCAGAGAGAGAGAGAGAGAGAGAGAGACATCTCTCTCTCTCTCTCTCTCTCTCTCTCTCTCCATTCCCCACAAAAACACAACCTTCATAATCAACGGCGCTCCGCTCGGTTAAGCATTCTTTTTTAACGAAGTCTTCCTAGACAAACTAAATTTTAGGGAACCGAATGCTAAGGACTGGGTGGGAAAGGTGGCAAACAGCGGGACAAAGAGTGCTAGCCAGCTCTGATCATATTATCTGTGTTTTCCCTCGATGCTGATAGAGCTTCACATTCTGAAAAACACGCACCTGATGTGTAGGACATTAAATATGCAACTTCAAGCAATCTTCCTCTCTTTCTTTTTTCCCTTTTCAAGGGTAGTACGTCACATCTTGGTGTCAAAGGTCATTGTGTCCGACCTTCGGTATGTATTTGTGTCAAATTTGTTTCCTTTAGACAAATTCCATCCACGGTGACGGTTTCTATCCACCCATGGGTAGGTTGCCTTTCCTAACAATTCTGCCAGGGCAGCAGTCTAAAGGCCTGCATGATCGAGTTCATCAGCAAACATTGTTCAGAAAGAATTATGATAACTGACATCGAACCGAAATTTCCACTTACAACAGGCGGCATGTAAATACATTCATAGGTAATGCTTGCATGTTACGTGGCGAAGAGGTTACAGATGCAGCTCGTAATCCCGCATACCCGCGTTCGAAACACAGCTGTGGGCGGTTTGGTAGCAGACCGCCTTACGTTGGATTTTTATGAAATGGCATGAAAGCGGGTCGTTCAACAAGCAATGGCAAATTACTGAATGTAAACTTGCCCAGGAATCACGAACAGCCAACAAATTCTGGAGTTGACTGCTACGTCCTGTAAAGGATATGTAATTAACTTTTAAAAAGGTATTGATTAGTACTCACAGAAGGAACGGAAAGAAGTAGATATTAGAGGACACACTCGAACAATATAATATTTAAAAGATATAGTGGCCACACCAAGATTCGAACCCGCCGCCTACAATCGACGACACATCCTCTTTGAAATGGTTAAGTTACACATGTTCTTTCAACTGTCCGAACACCGGCGTGTCCAATATATGTCAATTAATATATTGCTGAAATGTGTCCTCTAATCTCTACATCTTCTCTCTGTTTCTATGAGTGCCCATCAGTATCGGTGAACCCATTTCTCGCACTATTTCAACAGTCCCAAGGGTTCACAAATCATGGAAATGAGTTAGGCGCAAATGCCACGCATCCGATACTCCGACCTCGTATCACCCAATAATAAATTCAACGTTTTATGCGGTGACCCAACCATGTCCAGTACAAGGTGATGTCATCAAAATGACAAAGGACGTTTCCGGAGAATTCACTGCCAGAGATCGGGGAGGAGGGAGTAAGACATAATCGAGTGCATAAGCAATCAATGTTTAGAATTATCGTAACAGACATCGAACCGACACATTTAATTAGAGCAGTGGTTCTCAACCGGTGGGGAATTCTCCCCCCCCCCCAGGGGGGAATTTTGGGGTTTCCAGGGGGGGGGGGGGGAATGAAGATTATTTCAAGATCGCGTTAATACAAGAACCGATTACTTGATATTGTTTTTCCCTTCATACTTTACGGTTCTGTACGTATCACCCTTCTGAAATTCATTTTATAACGTAAGTAGATCCGCAAATCACGTTTTATGTGGATGTCTAGACTTGTTTTAGTATGTGCTATTAAATTTAGCTTCAATTATTACGTATACTGTGTAGGGGCAGGGGGGAACTTTTAGGGAGGTAATACGAAAGGGGGGAATGACGTTCTAAAAAATATGATGGGGGGGGGAGGGGGAATAACGTCCTATAAATATGGTGAAGGGGGGCACGGGCCAAAAACAGGTTGGGAACCACTGAATTAGAGGCCGTATGTAAATAAATTCATAGGTACTGATTAGCATTAGCTTAGGGATAATGGTTGTCAAAATATCATCAAAAGATGGTTAGCGGATTCGTGGTCATGACCAGTGGTTATCAAAATATTTAAAAACGTGCGATCAGATACGGCGAGTATCACACTATCATCAAAAGATGGTTAATGAAGCTATGTGTAGGAACTGTGGTTATAAAATATCATCAAAAGACGGTTAATGGAGCCTCATGTAGGAACTGTGGTTATCAGAATATCATCAAAAGATGGTTAATGGAGCCATGTGTAGGAACTATGGTTATAATATCATTAATAGATGGTTAATGGAGCCTCATGTAGGAACTGTGGTTATCAGAATATCATCAACAGATGGTTAATGGAACCATGTTTAGGAACTGTAGTAATAAAATATAATCAAAAGATAGATAATGGAGCCATGCTCAGGAACTGTGGTTATCAAAATATCATCAAAAGACGGTAAAAACAATATTCTGCACATATCCCTCAGAAATCGCCTATCCATTGCCATTATATGCTTCACCGCTAATCTCTACAAGGTACCTTTCATCATATATTATATCTGTTTCAAGACAGTTGTACCCATTCACTTCTGTCAGAATTTTCCCCATTTATTTAGATGACTCTTCTTAAAGACGACCATAATATCCCAACAGAATATTTTTTTGGCGTTCACTAGATTTGAATTTGAGCGTAGTCTTCACACTACATTAGTGAGTGCGCTGGGCTGAATTCTGCGTGAGGGTTAGTTTTCTTTATTACTACTGTCCCTCACCATGGCGAAATCCCTCCGAGTTCTGAAGCTCTTGTAATTTAACGTCCTGTTAGTTAAGGACGAGAAGTCAACATTTACGTCCAACAGGCCGGTGTGTGACAGAAACCCACTACGCCAGGATCAGAAGAGAAAGTTTCAGCTTGTTAAACTTCTCAGTCACGCCGACCTCCTCTCAACCGGTAATAATCATTTTGTATTTCGTATCTGAACGAGGAACAATATTGCCAATTTGGCTTTAGGTGTCTGTTTTGCATATCTCAACACACATCTCAAAAGTCCGTTTCTAATATTCTGCACTGGAAGCACCTTTCAATAGCCTCAAAATTAAATTGTCAAGCATCCCTGCTGTTTCCTTTCCTTATGTTTTTTTTTCCCAGACAGCTTCCTGTTAAAGGAAATTTATATTTGGGAAATTCACAGGGAACATCCTTGTTAGCGGAGTGGCTAGTCTGCCTGTTTATCAAGACAGTGGTTGGGATTCAAACCTCGGGAGTGTCGGGATTTTGTTATCCGACCACTACAGCATTGGGGTCGACCCATCTTTAACAAATAAGTTTGGGACGTAAAGGCGGTGAGAGAAGAGGGAGTCATGGCCAAACATATGAGAAGGAGTCACACTGGACACCCCAAAGGAAATCTGCCGTGGGAGTGTCTGTAAAGCGAGGTTAGGTAGCCTAGTGGTTAGCGCGCAGCTCAGGGTTCAATAGATGCATTGGAAGTCGGCATGGCCGAATGGATAAAAGCGCTCGTTCTTAAACATTCTGTGTGCTGATGCCGAGATAGCGGGTTCATACCGTACACCGGTAACTTTAATTAAAATATTGACTTCTCGCCCTTGATTTGGGGACGTAAATTACAACCACCTCTGAAGTCGGAGTGGATTCTCCTGATGGCGAGGGACACGGGTAATAGAGGAAAACGTATCCAAGATCACGAGAAATAGTAGAACTTGTATAGACTTCGCTATAATTCACATCGAAAGAACAAAACAAACACAAAAATAGATGCATTTTTTGACTAATCAGTAAGAATGACTGAGTCTCAAGAAATGAGTTTTATATACAAATGTAAAATCTATAGCGCTTCATGCTCTTTAAGATGTATCAACTAAGGATCATAGTCGACTTCTACCTTTAAAGGTAGAGCTCCGACATACCAAAGCATTCTCCCAGGGTTATTGCCCAGTTGACGATAAGTAATTGCGACCCAGCATCGTAAAGTGAACTCAGCGGATTGATCTGGCAAGCATAACGACCCCCGTGGAAGGGAACTGATCACCCGATCTAATACTGACCCTGTTATTATGTATGCCATACCATGTTTGTTATATTACTTCACGTCCCAACGGCGTTATTTGTCACACTGTGAACTTTATATTCTCTTGACTAATCCTCCTCCTCCCTCTCTCCATCTACCTACCCAGCTAATCAGCCATCCACCCGCCTGTACCTACCTACCTACATACATACCTTTCTCTTTCGGTACCTACCTACCTACATACATACCTACCTAACTACATACCTTTCTCTTTCTGCACCTACCTACGTACATACCTACCTACGTACATATCTACCTACCTACCTACGTACATATCTACCTACCTACATACCTATCTACCTAACTACCTACCTAACTACCTACCTAACCACATACCGTTCTCTTTCTGTACCTACCTACCTTTCTCTTTCGGTACCTACCTACCTACCTACATACCTACCTTTCTCTTTCTTTCTTTTGTGATTGTAGATGGGGGATGTGTGGATGAGTAGGAGATGTGTGTGTGGGTGAGGGATGTGTCTTGGGGATATGTGTAGGTGTGGTGTTGTGGGGGAGGGAAGTTGGGTATGGATAAAGGATGTGTGTGTGGGTGGTTGGGGTGTGGTTGGGTGTGGGTGTGCGGGTGGGTGTTGATGTGTGTGAGGGTGGGGATGTATGTTTGGATGGGTGGTTGGGGTGTGTGAGTGGGTAGATGGGAGATGTACGTGTTGATGAGTGGGTGAGGGATGTGTGGGTGTTAGTGGTTGGGGGATACGTACGTGTGTGGAGGGATGTATGAGGGGGATGAGTGTATGGGTGGGGGATGTGTGTGTGGGTTGGGTGTGCGTGGATGGGAGGTGTGTGTGTGTGTGTGTGAATAGGGGATGTGTTGGTGGGTGGGGATATGTGTATGGATGGGGAGATGTATATGTGGGTGGGGGTTTGGGGGTATGGGTAGGGGTGTGTGGTTAAGGGATGTGTGGCTGGGAGATAGGTGGGTGGGTAGAGGATGCGTGGGTGGGTGATTGTATATGGGTAAGGGTGTGTGGTTAAGGGATGTGTGGTTAACGGATGTTTGGTTGCGGGATAGGTAGAGGATATGTGGGTGCGTGAGTGTGTGTAGGTTAGGAGATGGTGGGGGATGTTTGTATGGGTGGGCTCGAGATCTGTGAGTGGACTGGGGGAGATGGGAGATTATGTGGGTGGGTGTGGAATTTGTGTATGGGTGGGTGCGGGATATGTGAGATGGCGGGGAGATGTGTGTGTGCAAAGGGGATGTGTGGTTGAAGGATGTGTGTTTGGCTGGGTGGTTGGAGGTGTGTGGGTGGAGGAGGATATGTGGGTGGGTGATTGTTGGTGGGTAATGGGACGGGTGGAGTATATGTGAGTGGGTGGGGAGATGTGTGTGGGTGAGGGATGTGTGGGTTGGGGAATGTATGTGCCCTTGGGGTGTGGGTGGATGGGATGTGTGGTTGGTGGGAGTGTGTGTGGGTGGGGAGATGAGTAGGTGTGGGGATGTGGTGGATGGGTGGGGGAATGTATGTGTGCCTGGGGTGTGTGTGTGTTTGGGTGGGGATGTGTGGGTGAATGGAGGATGTGTGGGTGCGTGGTGGATGTGTCTCATAACATGGTAATATGCATTGTTTATGTTTACAAAAATCATTTGACAATGTATTTCCTATGCACTATTGATGAACGAAAGATGAGCGATTGGAAAGGGCCGAATGTAAGACGGGCCTGCGTGCCCAATTTGTTACCCTTTCGTTCGTTCGTTCTCTTTCGGTACCTACATACCTACCTACCTACCTATCTATCTACCTTTCTCTTTCGGTACCTACCTACCTACATACCTACCTTTCTATTTTCGTACCTACCAACCTACCTACCTACATACCTACCTAATACTTTTCTCTTTCTGTACCTACCTATCTACCCACCTACCTACCTACCTACCCCACCACTTAAAAAAAAAAACACACACACACTCTATCTCTCACTAACACACATGCTACTTAAGCGTACTAATGTATGCATATGTTATTTACATTTGGTCATGTATGAATTATTCATCGCAGGTTACTCTGATAAAGCATACCAGGGCTAGTAACTTACTTGTGTGACCTCTGTTAGAAAGTAAGCAGCTATCACTTGAACTTCCATTTTAATATGGAAAGAGCATAATGAAATCACAGAAACGGATAGTGTAAAAAAGGACCATGGGGAGATGATGATCGGATAATTTAGCCGGAGGAGGGAGAAGGAGAGTGGGAAAGAGTAATGAAAAGAGAGGAAGGAGGAGGAAAAGGCGACGAAAAGGAAGAAGAACAAGAGGAGGAGAAGCAGCAGCAGCAGCAGGAGTAGTAGTAGTAGTAGTAGTAGTAGTAGTAGTAGTAGTAGTAGTAGTAGTAGTAGTAGTAGTAGTAGTAGTAGTAGTAGTAGAAGAAGAAGAAGAAGAAGAAGAAGAAGAAGAAGAAGAAGAAGAAGAAGAAGAAGAAGAAGAAGAACAACAACAACAACAACAACAACAACAACAACAACAACAACTTAGGTTTACTAGTATTAGATTTAATAAAGTGCGAATGTCCACTTTCTTCTCTCTAGACAATAAAATTATGTGACATCAATAAATGTATGCTTGGATATAATTACAACCAGTTAAACACGCTCAACTCCGTTAAACCCTTATCAATGTCAACAAACCCTTACTAATCTCAACCAACCCTGACTAACGCAAACCAACCCTTAAAAGGCACAGCAGCCTTTACTAACGTCAGCCAACATTACTAGGGCTGACTAAAGCTTGCTGACCGCCAACCAACCCTCACTAACGGCACCCAACCCTCACTAACACCAACCAACCCTCACTAACACCAACTACCCTCACTAACGACAATCTACCATCACTAACAACAACCAACCCTCACTAACGGCAACCAACCCTCACTAACGGCAACCAACCCTCACTAACGACAACCAATCCTCACTAATGTGAAGCAACCCTTATTAACGTCAACCAATCCTGATAAGGGGCAAATGTTCCCCTCGCAAGAAGTAACTAAACATAAAAAAAAAAATTAGAAACGTAAAAATATTGAATGTTGAAAACACAAGGGTACGCTGATATTATAGAAAATATTTCCCTAAACATACTTTCGTATAAGAAATAACTATTTACTAAGCTCTCGCTTTCCTTTTTTCATAATTTATTTATGTAATTTGTCCCGAAGCAGTTAATGGGGTCTGTGAGGCGATAGGGCAATCACATTTTATAAACCTGAATGCGCGGAGGAATAGGCGGCCCGTCTTTATCTCACTTAGCAGGCGACGAACTATCGTCCGACTAAGCCCAAGAGCAGCTTACTATCAACTACGCTAAAGCACCCGCCCTCTCCCCTACGCAACCCCGACATTAATTTCATTCATACGGTGTCTCTATGTTGTGCTTTTTTTCCCCGTTCGCTCGCTTTGAATTCAAACGTAGTCCATATACTACGTGCTACTATGTCTAGTGCACTCAACTGATTTTTGCGTGTGGGTTAGCTTTCTCTATTACCAGTGTCCTTCGCCATCAAGCGAACCCACTCCGACTTCAGAGGTACTTGTAATTTACGCCCCCAAGTCAAGGACGATAAGTCAAGAGTTTAGTCCAACAGACCATTGTAGGGAATTAATCCGCTATCTCAGCAACAGCGTTCTTATCCATTCGTCCATGCTGGCCTCCTCTCTGTGTTGTAACATTGGTGCTTTCATTCCGTAAATCTAAGGCTGTGGAAAGTCATGATCACCAACGCCACATGACACCGATTACAAGAAGAAGCAGAATGTTTGCTTTAAATTTTGTGTCCGAGATTAGAGTCGAATAAAGCATGGCTGCGGTTCGTGCACAAGCGGTGTTTTTTTTTTTTTTACACGTAGCCGGACTGACAAATGCGCAACGACAGATCCAGTCAGTCATTACAAACAGCGCGATACATCCGCCTGGGTGGTTTTCCGGATGTCTCAAAACAGATCATGGGACAAGTTTGTGGCGGTGGAGCGTGCGCGTTGTCTCTTCGGAACTTTCAATGACAAGGTTTCGCTGATGTTGTCTCGTTGTCGTCGTCGTCGGTGATGGGTGATGTTGTTGGCTCTCTTCTCCTCATTCTTGACATTAGTTATCTTTCATTTTCGTCTTTCTTCTTCTTCTCTGCTTCTTCTTCTTCTCGTCCAAAATCCAAAATACAGAGAGAAAGAAAATCATCTCAATGGAGTCGCCGTGGTTAAGTGGTCAGCCCACCTACCTCGCTTTACGACGTTCGTGACTTCGATGTCGGACTCCCTATTCGGTTCATGCGAACACTTTCTTCAGAGACCCCCCGGGAGTCGTACCTTCATCCAGTATCCACCTCTTCTTCCCCTGCTTCTTCAATTCTCCAATTACCCCACCCATGTTCCCCTTCCAGTATCTCTCTGATAAACTCTCTGGCTCTGCATCCCCTCTAGATGGCCAGTCCATGGATCGTGCCAATGTTACTCCCTTAGAGAGATGTTGAGAGCGGAGGGCTGTGATGATAATGAATTCACATCGTTGTTCAGAATGATAGACTCGGGATTAAGAAGTGACACAGCCAGACAAGAGAAGCACATCGGGATAACGAGGGACCTCGTCAACCAACACAGAACTGGCACTATTAGCCCTCGGACAATAAAGCATATGTTGGGGTGATGAGGGGAGGGAGGGATCTGAGCACCGATAGTTTTGTCATTAGTGCAACGAAGATACCCCAAATAGACTAACTAACCAGCTAGCCAGTTACCTATCTACCTAACTAACTACCTACCTAAGTACCTAACTAACTAACTACATAACTAACTACCTAACTAACTACCTAACTACCTACATACCTAACTAACTACATAATTAACTACATAATTAACTAACTACCTAACTACCTACCTAACTAACTACCTACATACCTAACTAACTAACTACCTAACTAAATACCTAAGTTAACTAACTACCTAAGTACTAACTACCGAACTAACTACCTAACTAACAAACGAAGGAACGAAGTTAGGGACTAACTAACTAACTAACTAACTAACGAACTAACTAACTAACTAACTAACTAACTAATTAACTAACGAACGAACTAACTAACTAACTAACTAACTACCTAACTCGGAAGTGGATTAGTTAGACTACCTAACTAACTAACTAACTAACTAACTAACTAACTAACTAACTAACTAACTAACTAACTAACTAACCAACTAACTAACTAACTACCTAACTCGGAAGTAGATTAGTTAGACTACCTAACTATCTACCTACCTAACTAACTAACTAACCATTTAACTACCTACCTACCTACCTACATAAGTAACCAAATAACTAACTACCTAACTATGTAACTAACTAACTAACTAACTAACTAGCTAACTAACTACCTACCTACCTAACTGGGAAGTGGATTAGTTAGACTACCTAACTATCTACCTACCTAACTAACCATCTAACTACCTAACTAACTACCTAAGTTAACTAACTACCTAAGTACTAACTACCTAACTAACAAACGAAGGAACGAAGTTAGGGACTAACTAACTAACTAACTAACGACCGAACGAACTAACTAACTAACTAACTAGCTAACTAACTACCTAACTCGGAAGTGGATTAGTTAGACTACCTAACTATCTACCTACCTAACTAACTAACTAACCATTTAACTACCTACCTACCTACCTACCTACCTAAGTAACCAAATAACTAACTACCTAACTATGTAACTAATTAACTAACTAGCTAACTGACTACCTACCTACCTAACTGGGAAGTGGATTAGTTAGACTACCTAACTATCTACCTACCTAACTAACCATCTAACTACCTAACTATCTACCTACCTAAGTAACCAAATAACTAACTACCTAACTACTAACTAGCAAATGAATGAACGGGCGGAGGGACAGACTGAATAACTAACTAACTAACTAACTAACTAACTAGCTAACTAACCAACCGACCGACTAACTAACTGAGTGACTGACTGACTAACTAACTCGGTGATACGCTTTCGGCAAGCCGCTCTGCGAAGTGAGACCCACTCATATAGGGATAAAACAAGCTGCAATGTAGCCTGACCCTCTCTCCCTTAACTCCACTTTTAATACATAAATAAACACGAACAGAAACACACGAATAACCGTAAACACGCGAATAACTGTAGATACACGAATATCCGTAAACACGCGAATAACCGTAAACAGGAACATATCCAAATTATACCCCCCCCCCCCCCCCCCACCTTTTTTTTTCCCCAAATCGGTGAATGAAATCAACATAGCCTCTGATATCTACAACAACAAAACACAATAGAGCAAATGCAAGGCCACACAAGTGAGAAAAAAAAAAGCTATTCATCTGCCAGGGCCGGTCCTAACGTATCACGAGACTACATCAGGTGCGTGTAAGACAGGTAACTATAATGTTGCCGCTGGGTTTTCCACGACAAGGAGACATCGACATTTTAATGAAAAAATTCTTATCTGAAAAGAAATCTCTTCCTACTCCCCTCTAATCCCCCCTTCCAGTATCTCTTTTGAAATCTTCGTCGCCTACCTGAGATTGAAGATAGAGAAATGTTTCCTGCATTAGGTGGCTCGGGTGAAAGGCCATCTACCTGAAAAGGTACATTGTGTTGCTCTTCAGACACTGATTCTCGGCCTAAGTAGGTTGGGTCTTGTCTGAGGCCTGGGCAGGCCTTTAACGTTGACTTTTCGTTACAGAAAGTAATGGCAAACTTTTTTTTCCGCATATCCCATTACAGGACATCGCTGTCAACACCAGCATTTTACCGCTGTTGTTGATTTCTTGGCAAGATTACGCTCAGTAGTTTGTCATTGCTTTCTGAGGGGGCCGGCTCACATATCCCGAAAGTAATGGGTGCGGCGAGAACCGCTACCAATTCTCGCGCAGCTGCGTTTGCACACAATGGCAAACTGCTAGACGTAAAACTGAATAAAAAATAAACCTGGGGTTGATGGTTATAATAAACCTGGGGTTGATGGTTATAATAAACCTGGGGTTGATGGTTATGTCCGGCAAAGGACATGCAGCTTTTAAAATATTACACTGGAAATGAATTGGGGGAACCCTTTGAGGCCATTGAGACAGTCCATAAATAAACACACATAGTATTGTTTGGCGCTCACAGAAGGAGAAGAAGGATGTAGTGATTAGAAGACGCACTAGACAACATAAAATTTGAAAGATACAGTTACCGACCGGAATTCGAACCTGTCTGGGGGGTGGGGAGGGGGAGGTAGATAGTTCAGTCGCCGCGAACTGTGCAGGTTAGGGTTTTCTTTTTGACCGTGACAGGAAAAAAAAAAAAACACACACCATACCGAGAATTCGAACCCGGCTCTCCCGAAGGAGAAACCGACATTCTAGCCACACAGTTAGCCGCTCTTCACTAACTGGTAAGGATGACTCTCATGTTCTTTTCAGGACCCATCCCCCACTGGTCCAAGCCTGACACCCAGATCACGCCTGTGGCTCCTAGTAGCTGTCAGCATGCGACAGAGGCCACCCCCCGGGCAACAGCTGTGAGAGGCTGGCTAAACCAGGCGCGGGTAGCCGATTTGGTGTCAAACCAAGCGGTGAACTAGGGTATGACTACCCAGCATGTGAAGACAGGATCCGGCAGACTGATTCAACGGGCAAGACGGCGTTTACCAGCAAAGCGTTGTGGAACGTAATGAGCACGGCAAGGCACGCAGAGCGCCCTGGTCATCCACTGCACCTGTATTCGTCTCCAGTCGTCTTGACTTGTCTTGCCATTGGATTCAGATGGACTCAGGCGAGAGAGTGAGGTCGACGAATTGCGCAACTCTTCCTCACTTTAATCCAATTCATCGCGCAAGTCATTCTTCATCCAACGTGATATATCACCTTCAAGCCCTGTGGCGATGGGCGAGCGGCGAAGCGGCAGGCGTGGGTACGCTGGCAGCCGTAGTCGCAGACCTGCACACAGGCGGCTCAGGCCATATGGTCGTCTTCTACTGACCGGAGCAGCAGTGGAATTCGGCAGACCCCTGAGCGACTGAGTAGCTCTCTATAGGAACATACTGCTCACCTCCATAGCACGAGGAAGGGCTAGAAAAGGTGCCCTAAACATTGTCTGCTCCATCACTACCTAACCAGCTAGCCGGTGGTTGGTGGGTACCCTAAACTGCGGTCGACATACAAACAAAGAAAAAACAAGTAAAGCTAAAAGAGCAAACCATATTCCCTTAACAATCGGAACCAGGAATGTACGCACCCTACTTGACAGAGATGGCGCGTCGGGTCCAGAGAGACGAACAGCGCTGATTGGGAGAGAGCTGGGCAGGTACAACATCGACATTACAACCTTGAGCGAGACACGACTTGCAGAAGAAGGCCAAATCTGTGAAATAGGTGCCGGCTACACATTTTTCTGGAGTGGAAGGAAAAGCGAGGAAAGACGCCAATCCGGTGTGGGATTTGCCATTAAGTCGCCCTGGTCGGCGAACTAGCTGGATTTCCAAAGGCTATAAACGAAAGGCTCATGACCATTAAATTGCCCCTGCTGAATGGAAGGAAGCATGCAACCATTGTGAGTGTCTACGCACCAACTATGACCATTGAAGATGATGTCAAGAACAAGTTATATGAGGACCTGCACAATGTATTAACATCTGTCCCCAAAGGAGACAAACTTATACTCCTTGGGGATTTCAATGCCAGAGTAGGCACGGACACCACCTCTTGGAGTGGCATTATTGGAAAGCACGGAGTCGGAAATTGTAACAGCAATGACTCCTCCTTCTTCAGACATGTGCCGAACACGATTTACTGATTGCCAACACAATTTTCCGTCTCCCCATGAGAAACAGGACATCGAGGATACACCCTCAATCGAAACACTGGCACCGCATTGACTATGTCATCGTCAGGAGGAGTGAAAGACAAGACGTTCGGGTGACAAAATCCATGTGTGGTGCCGAATGTTGGACAGACCATCGTCTCATTATCTCGAAAATAAACATACACATCAAACCACCACGGCGTCCTCAAGGGGTGAAAATGCAAAAAAAAACCCAAAAAAAAAAAAACTAAATGCCACCCGCCTAAACAGCAAGAAAATGCAGCTGTCGTTTGAAAATATGCTGGAAGACCGCCTCAAGCCCAATGCTGCAGCTAAACAGGATACAGAAACAGAGTGGAGAGCCCTAAAGGACATAATTTACAACACTGCTATGGAAATCCTGGTCGTCCCCCCCCCCCCCCCCCCCCCCCCCCCCCCGAAAGCATAAAGACTGGTTTGATGAAAATTCCGAAGACATCAACCAATTGCTGGCCGAGAAACATCTTCTCCTCAAGGCACATTTGAATGACCCGAAGTCAACATAAAAAAAGATGCCTTCAAGAACATTCAGAGAGTAGTGCAGCAGAAACTTCGGCACATGCGGGACTCCTGGCTGAGCAGCAAAGCTGATGAAATTCAAGGCTTTGCTGACGGACATGATATGAAAAACTTCTACGACTCACTGAAAGCGGTCTATGGTCCTACATCACCAGGCATAGTTCCCCTCCTCAGTGCAGATGGGGGAGCATTGGTCACCGATAAGAAAGAAATCCTTCAGCGCTGGGCAGAACATTTCAGCAACATCTTAAATGCAACTTCCTTCTTCGATGATGAAACCATCAACTGCCTTCCTCAAGTTCCCATCAATGATACACTTGATGACCTGCCAACCATAGTGGAAGTAAACAAAGCCACCCAGCAACTCTCCAGCGGCAAGGCACCTGGTCCGGACTCCATCCCGGCAGAGATATACAAGGCAGGTGGACCGGTCCTAACAGAGCAGCTTCACCAAGTCTTTACAAACATGTTAGTTAGTTAGTTAGTTAGTCGACAGATCATCCTCATTGCACAACGAACCATTCAGTCCATAAGTGCTCGGATCCCCTCCTCAGCAAATCCTGCAGCGTGTAGCGGCTAACGACGCCAGTTCTGTGTTGGTTTATCAATCTTCTTTGGCTTCCTGCGTAGTGTTCTTGTTTGGCCACCCCTCTTTTAATTTGCTGCTCTAGCAGTCTGGCCATTGTTGTAGATTCACAGTCATCACTTGGTTCTCGCAAAAGTCTTACTTCTCGTAGAGCATTCAGAATGTCAGCCTGGTCCATGGCGCGTCCGCCCTCCACAGTAGCCTCACCTGCGAGCTTGTCAGCCCGCTCATTTCCTTGTACTCCCGCATGCCCTCGCACGTAGATGAAGCTAATCTTTGCCAGCCGAGACCGCTCCAGAGGCAGCAACCATTCTCTTCGGATCGACCCCTCCTCTATCCTCTTGATCATGTTCATTGAGTCGCTAAGAAACAAGCCCTAGTGAATGTCTGTGTCTCGAGCCATGTTATTGCTTTACTTACTGCCATGACTTCCATGGTCAGGCTACTTGTGGTTTCAGTGAAAGCACCAGAGTCCTCCTTCACAATTCTCCCTCCGGCCCGAGCTGTAAAGGCCCATGAGCTTCTCACATGTCGGACGACCGACCCATCTGTGTAGATGACCGCGTCACTGTCTAGCGAATTCTCGACAATCAACGCTTGTACTTCAGCCTCCACAGCAGCCGGATTTTCTTGTCTGCATTTCCTATCTAGTTGGATGCAAACTGAAAAGGATGTGCAGAAGTCTGTTGGCACTTGCACCCACTCCTCGCCAGGTTCTAAGTCCTCAAGTGAACACACCTGTTGAAGAATGTCTTCGGCTTGACCCATCCACTACCGTCCTCTTTTTAACCTGCTGCCCTTCACCTTCCTAATTTCACTATGCAGTGGATGTTGTGTGTTTGCGTTAACTCTAGAGGTACGGCGCGTGCCCTGCAAACTTGTATTCTCTCTTCAATGGTTGGAAAATCAAGAAGGTAGCGCATCACCCTGCATGCTGTATCTCTTGTACATCCAAGAATAATGCGCATAGCTTCATTCTGTATCCTTTCCATCCTTTCTATCTGCTTATGGCTGAGAGTCAGGATTGCCATTGTATACTCCAAAACAGACATGACCAGCCCCTCGTACAGAAGACATAGATGGCGCTGCTCACAATTTGCTGCCGCCATCACCCGCATCGCAGCCAAACCCCGCTTGGCCTTTGTTATCACCTGGTCTATGTGCACATTATAAGGCAAGGCTTCGATCAAACCGTATCCCCAGGTAATTCATTGCCTGCGTTCTTTCCACCGTCTCTGAACGCAGCTTTACAGTTGGTGTTGGAGTGTTGACAATATGATTATTCAACGAGAACCAAGTCACCTGTTGCCTTTGTTGGGTTGACCATTGCCCCAGCTTCATCACACCAAGTACTTATGCGATTGAGTTCGGTTCGTAGTTCCACAGCAACCTGCTCTCTATCCTTACCCTGACGATACACTAAAACATCATCGGCATACGACAATGTCCTGCCAGGTCCAGTGATCTGCTCACTGGTGATTCTCACTGTGTAGGCGTTGAACAGTACCGGAGATAATGGTGATCCCTGTGGTAGGCCAGGATATATTGTTTTGTTACAAACATATGGGTGAACGAGACCATGTCACAAGATTTCAAGGACGCGTCAATAGTCCACCTTTACAAACGAAAAGGAAACCGCCAATCATGTGACAACCACTGAGGCATCTCCTTGCTTTCAATTGCAGGGAAGATACTCGCCAGAATTCTTCTCAATCGCCTCAAGGCGATATTTTCAAACTCTGCACAGTCATTAAAAATACACCCTATAGAAGGGCCTTAGTCTAAAATCTACAGGGCACAGGACATAGAGGAATACCTAGGGAGACAGCAGAGGAGGAGTAGAAACAGAGGTGAATAATATAGGGGGGACATGCACGGTGCTGCATGGGGCAGATAACGATAGGGAACCTGGAGTGAGTTCGCCGAGGATGGTCTATGCGCTAATGGATATAGTGGTAGTAGCAACGGTCGCTGGTGTGGTAGTATTCGCAGCAGCAGAAGTAGTGGTAGTAGCGAAAGAATAGCAACAGAAGAAGCAGCTGCAGTAGTAGTAGCTAGTAGTAGTAGTAGTAGTAGTAGTAGTAGTAGTATCAGTATCAGTAGTAGTAGTAGTAGTAGTAGTAGTAGTATCAGTATTAGTAGTAGTAGTAGTAGTAGGTAGCAGTAGTAGTAGTAGTAGTAGTAGTATCAGTAGTAGTATCAGTATTAGTAGTAGTAGTAGTAGTAGTAGTAGTAGTAGTAGTAGTAGTAGTAGTAGTAGTAGTAGTAGTAGTAGTAGTAGTAGTAGTAGTAGTAGATGCAGCCTCTGTATCTCAGACACTATACTTTGCATAAACACCACCTCAGCATATAGTTTTTAAATAGTAGTATAATCATCACCACTTCAGCACATAGTTTTCAAATACCCAGTATAAACACCACCATCTCTGCACATAGTTTTAAAATACCCAGTATAATCACCACCACCTCAGCACAGTTTTCAAATACCCAGTATAATCACCACCACTTAGGCACATAGTTTTCAAGTCCCCAGTATAATCACCACCACCTCAGCACTCAGTTTTCAAGTCCCCAGTATAATCACCACCACTCAACACAAGTTTTCCAACTAAACATTCCTCAAAGATTTTATCAGCAAAAGGCAGAAAAATCAAACCAGAAAGAAAAAAAAAAGCCATGGATGGGTCAGAATTTCGGAATATTTTAAGCTGGGGATTCATATTTCCAATACTCGCACCTGCCGGGCCTTCTAAATAACGTTCGACGTTAAATCTGAAGGTATACCGCCATTTCTTGCCCCTGCTCCCGGCACAGAACTATTGTATTCCCCAGGCAACGTTTGTGCGCCACAAATTTTTTTTATTTTTTTACATTGCCATAGACATGGCCCAGTGCCAAAGATTTAACACACGCTTCATGTCGCGTGTACGCACATCCACACACGCGCGAGTATTCGCTTCAAAGCCCAAGGTCGTCTTATGTGAAATGAACGCACCCACTCCTCCTGTTTACACCTTTCCCTGTGGGGTTTGTAAGCCGGGTATTATAGGAAAGAAATTTGTAACATTTGGAGCGGATACGCCAGACGATTCTGAGGCGTTACAAGCCAGGCAACAAGGCTGTATATCAGCAACGTGCTGTGACCTTCTCGGCGCAATGCTGTTCTTTTGTGCAATTCATGCAACATCTTAAGCCAGGTTTGAAAAAGGAATCAGTGTATATTTGTTGCTGTGGCTCTCCTGCCTCTGTTTTGTTGTGTTTATTGGTATAATACGTTCGCTTGGTTTCGTTTAAGTAAGGCTGCAAATGTTTTGTTGTGTTATTTGGTGGATGGAAAAAGTTCAATGTAGAAATAGCTCAGGCAAAAGCGATATTGCGCAATGATGAAGGTTTATTTCTGCAATATTCCTTTGGCAATTGAGATGAGAGGTATTGGGGCGAGCTAATCCTGATGTACGGAAGTAAATCATGGACAATTAACGTATTCGTGGTAAATTGTGGAAGCTGCGGGGATGTGGTTTTACTGAAGAATGATAAGAATACTGTGCATGGATAGAAAGAGAAATGAAGATGTCTTGAAAGAAGTTAACTCACGACGAGAACTGGTTGCTCGCTTTTGAAGTAGATATTTCACATTTTTCGGTATGTCAAGGAAAAACTAGTGTACACTGTGACAACGGGAAGGTTGAAGGGAGGAGAAGCAGGGGAAGAGAGAGAGAGAGAGAAAGAGAGAGAGAGAGAGAGAGAGAGAGAGAGAGAGAGAGAGAGAGAGCGGGGGGGGGGGGGGGGGGCTGGACAGTTTGACATAATGGTATGGAAGAACATCGGTATAAGAAATTATAGGTAGCACACTAGACAGAGACCTTGCGTAGAACCATCATCAGAGAGGGATCATTCAACGGCCAAGTGAACATCCAAGATCTACAACAAGTAGCAGCGAACCGCCAGGCATGGAGAGCCGTGACTTCTGCCCTATGCGCCGACTTAGGCTCAAGAGGAAAGACTAACTAACTAACTACCTACCTACCTAACTACCTACCTACCTAACTAACTAACTAACTAACTAACTAACACTAGACATAAGGATATGTACAAACATGATTATCCAACGCCACTCGGCGAGAAATCGTTATTTAGTGAGGCAAGCACACAATTCTTCTTCTCTTTTTGCTGATGATGCTGCTGCTTTGTTTTCTGAGTCGTTGGGTGACAAACTGACTAACACTGTAATCATAACAACTACTAAGGGACGGATAGTAGCCAGCCGCCACGATTGTCCCCATTGGCCGGTCCATCGCACACCGCGTCTCCTACAGCAATATGTGACCAATCTGTTTTCATCTGAGGCTGTACACCTGGCTGACCTCGATCACAATCATCAACCTCCGAATTCATCGCATTCGGTTACAAATCTCCAGTCATCTGCATACCGGGTTACTACTCTCTAGACTGGGCTGAACATGAGGTTACTACTATCTAGAGTGGGTTGAACATGAGGTTACTACTATCTAGAGTGGGTTGAACATGAGGTTACTACTCTCTAGACTGAGCTGAACATTAGGTTATACTATCTAGAGTAGGCTGAACATTAGGTTACAATTATCTAGAGTCAGATTAATACTAGGTTACTACACTTTAGAGTCAATCGAACATTAGGTTGCTACTCACTAGCGTCAGTTGTATACTGGAAAATGTGCAGTAATCATTAACACGTGATTCATTACTACTAATCTGTGACAACAATTATAATTAGAGAAGAAGAGGAAGGAGGAGGAAGAGGAGAGTTGGGAGGCTAGAAACAAGCCAAGAGCACTGAGGTTTAGAGGTACAACTTTTGCGACGACAGTATACGGTGGAAGAACCAGACCACGCGGCCTTAACACCATTCTTCGAACTGAGCAACTTCATGATAAATGATGATTACCAGTATCTATAACACTTGAAGGCAAAGCTGGATGTTTGCCATACCACACAAGACGAGCTATGATAAGGCCACACAATATCAAAAGCGCCACAGAAAAAAACCCAAGACCGGTTCACACCTCATCTGGCTTGGCAAACTCAGGTAGTGCGAGCAAGATTCTGTCACCGTGCCAATGTTTGACAGAAGATCTCCTACTCAAGAGCTGATTATGCGCCCTACAAATTCAGTGTTATTTGTGTCTGCCTTTTTTGTTTGTTTAAATGATATATTCGGCTTGATGGTGTTATTTGATAGATGCTATTCCTATACTTTCAGTGTTATTTGTGTCTGTTCTTCTAAAAGATATATTTGGCATGATGGTGTTATATGACTGATGCTATTCCTACACTTTTAGTGTTATTTGTGTGTGTGTGTTTTTTTTTTTTAATGGTATATACGACATGATGGTGTTATTTGATTGATGCAATTATTACTCTTTGCGGTATTTATAGTATCTGTAGAAGACTCCCTGCGGTAACGAGAGACCAACAAACGCCAGCAGTTAAGAAAACTGCATTCTGATAATATTAAAGTGAAATCTGAAGCATGGAAAAATGGTGGAAAAAAAAAACGGAATGGTGAGTGAATTCTTTTTGGGTTTTTTGTTGTTGTTGCATATTCCTTACAGGACGTTGCAGTCAACATTAGCATTTTTCAGCTGCTGTTAATGTACTAGGCAATATTACGCTCAGTAGTTTACCAGTGCTTTCTGAGCGACCGGCTCACATACCCCCTAAGTTACCAACGCGGCGAGAACCGCTACAGATTCTCGCGGAGATTACGTTACTCACGAGCATATACGGGATTACTGAGAAAGGCGTTAACCTGGTCTAGAAGAAGAAGAAGAAGAAGAAGAAGAAGAAGAAGAAGAAGAAGAAGAAGCAGCAGCAGCAGCAGCAGAAGAAGAAGAAGAAGAAGAAGAAGAAGAAGAAGAAGAAGAAGAAGAAGAAGCAGCAGCAGCAGAAGAAGAAGAAGAAGAAGAAGAAGAAGAAGAAGAAGAAGAAGAAGAGGAAGATGGGGAGGAGGAGGAGGAGGAGAAAGAAGAAGAAGAAGAAAAAGAAGAAGAAGAAGAAGAAGAAGAAGAAGAAGAAGAAGAAGAAGAAGAAGAAGAGCAACAACAATAACAACAACAACAACAAAAGAAGAAGAAAGAACACGATAATACCGGCGATGTAGATATGAAACACACTTGGATATAATTGTAAACAAATGCACAAGGCAACAGAAAGAAAGACAAATAAACAGCCAGACAAAAATCTACAATCACGCTCCAGAGAACAAGAAATTAAAGACTTTGAAAAACAGGCCCTCTGATTACTTAACAATCGATTATGAGAAAACGTTGATTGTGTACAGAAATCGATTCACAAACGACAGGAGCAATCAATATCCGAATACATTACCACTGCGATTGACAATAATTGCAAGAAAAAAACCGATTCTACATTATCAAGCAATCATCATAAAAACAGAGATTCGCATTTTTATTGCCGCCACCCTGTTTGGTTAATTGTTTTCATACTGATTCCTAATCAGGAATCGTTGATTATTATTAGATATGAAAACTATAACCTACTTGGTGGTAGTCAGATTAGGGGAGACTAAAGGTAAGACAGCACAGCAGAACATAATGCTGGTCATAGGGTACCTCACAAAGTGCACTGTATTCCATGCAATCATGTAGTAGTAGTAGTAGTAGTAGTAGTAGTAGTAGTAGTAGTAGTAGTAGTCTTTGTAGCCCACCTACTCCTCCTCCTCTTACTACTACTAGTACTACTACTACTACTACTACTACTACTACTACTACTGATACTACTACTACTACTACTACTACTACTACTACTACTACTACTACTGATACTACTACTGCTACTGATACTACTACTACTACTACTACTACTACTACTACTGGACAAGTGGGATAGTTTGAAGAGCATCAACGACGTCTACCACCAGAATACACAGCAACAATCTACATCGTCATCATCATCCCATCACGATCCATTCAGCATTATTATCATCATCATCCAATCACGATCCCTTTAGCATCATCATCATCATCATCATCTCACGATGATCCCTTCTTCATCATCATTATCATACCATCGTCATCATCATCCCATCATGAACCCTTCATCATCATCTCATCTTGATCCCATCATCATCATCACCCCATCATCATCCAATGATGATCCCTTCATCTTCATCACACCATGATTATCCCTTCATCATCATCCCATGATGATCCCATCATCATCATCATCATCATCCCTTGATGATCTCTTCATCTTCATCATCATCATCCCATCATGATCCCTTCGTCATCATCATCATCATCATCATCCCATCACGATCCCATCATCATCAACATCATCATCATCATCTTCATCATCAATAGCATGTTAGTCAGTCCACGGGCTAGTACTGTTACCTGAATCGTCTGATCTCGTGATTCCACTATCTCCAGGTATCAGCTTCAGATCTGCATAAGTCTGAACCACACCTGGATCAATCGGGCAGCCCATGTCAGCGTGTACAATTGTTCACCTTGAGGGAGGATTGGAACACCCGACTACCAAGATCGACCCACGGGTGAGCGCTGGCCACTATGCTATCGCAACTCTCTTGTCTTTCAGTATTTGAGATATAATTTCCTCTCAAACCATGCCCAAACCATGACGAATCCATGACCAAACTATGACCACTCCGTGTGACTAAACTATGACCAATGAATAACCATTCTATGTGACCAATCTAAGACCAATCTAAGTTCAGTCCATGTGACCAATCAAACTATGACCAATCTATGACCAAACTATGACAAAAATATGACCAATCTATGACCACATAATGACCAATGAATAACCAATCTATGACCAAAATATGACCAAACAATGACCAATCCAAAACTGATACGCACGTATTTCACTGTTGTTTCTCGTCCGGCTCGCTTTGAACTTTAGGGTAGTCGGCACACGTGCTAATGCAACTAGTAGGTGCTGGTACTAGAGAGCGCACTGGACTGATTTTTGTGTAAGGGTTAACTTTCCTTTTTACCAGTGTCCCTCGCCATCAGGCGAACCCTCCCCGACTTCTGGGGTGCTTGTAATTTACGTGCCCAAGTCCAGGATGAGCAGTCAACATTTGAGTCCAAATGACCGGAATGTGGAACTAACCCACTACGCCGCGGTCAGAAGAGACAGTTTAAACCTCTCAGCCACGTCGACTTCCACTGTCCAATTTCCCGTCCCCCCCCCCCCCCCTCCCCACCCAGCTTACGCTGTACATCATGTGTAGACAGCTACATCTCCAGAAATATTAAGGACTTATCGTCATTTTTTGTCAATTTATTTGTTGGTTAAATTCCATGTTTCGGAGCCATATAGTGCTGTGGACCAGTTATATATACTGTTCACACACAAACATTATTGCAGTTTCAATTGCAAACTTGTACCAACATTTTATTGACGACGCTGAGTCGCCCACTGCAGTCGGTTCTGGCGATGTCGGTCCGAAAGAACAGGACTTCTGTGGGGTCTTCTAGCCCAAAGACCAGCGTCGTGTAGCCGGTTCCTGGCCGTTCGATCTAAAATTCGACGAGCTCCTGGCATTGACTGGACTGTGGAGGACGCAGATGCAAATCGATTCCTAAGGTGAGGCAGCCGTATGAAGCGGTCTTCAGCAGCAGTTGTGATTCTGGGTATTCAACTGCGTGGCCGGTCTGCCACTGAGCCAGTTTCTTGAAATCGTCTCCAAAGCGACTAATGGTGCTTCTAACCACATTAAATTCTCTGGCTACTATACTTTGTGACGCTCCAGCCTGTAAACGGCCAATGATGATGAGTCGTTGTTCTGTAGTGAGATGAGCCATACTTGCACATTTAATTTATTATTATTCAAGAAGCGCCAATCTTTTATAGGCATTCAATAATATGGTCAGAAATTTCTGTATTCAGTAAGTTTCAAGGGATCATTATGAACCTGTCACGAGTTATTGTCAAAAATGTTTTGACCTTGACCTCTTTCATCACCTCATGAATCATGAAGTGAGTACAATTCAGGTAACCACGAGAAGTTAATGACCAGATGGACACAGTCGATAGGTTGACAGATGTCCAATCAGCGAATATCTTTTATAAAAGTAACACCAAAAATGTTTTTTTTAACAGTATATATTACATATTATGGGCCTAAAACCACCTCTACACGCAATAATGAGGTTATCTGACATTTATTACACAACGACGGTCGAGGTTAGCTACAATTGTCCACGCGAAATAGCCACACCACTTAAAGCGGCCACTTTGACTGGATACCGCCAAAAACTATATACATTTATCCGCCATGACGTATCGTGCAGACTGTTTAGAAGCGCCGACTGAGATTATTATGACTTCTATCCTAGTGTTCTCGGCTACAACTCTTCTCCGGAATCGATTTCTTGCACGTTGCATGATATTTCCACTTGGTTGAGGAGTCGGTTCTTGGGGTTGGCATCGAATTTTCTCATTAAATGTTCAGTTTTTCAAACAGAATAATGATCTTCAAAGTGTGGGCGTATTTCGATTTCAGTAAAGATGCGTTTCCTGTTGTAATGAAGTTGAATGTTTAGCGGGCGGGAAAAGTAAGAGAAGGTGGGGGAGAGAGTGGGAGGCGGGGAGGGAAAGAGAGGCTTACATAGTAGAGATATAGTTATACGACAAGCTTATAGGATAGAGAGAGAAAGATGAGAAGTATATAGGATAGAGTGAGAAAGATCGAAAGCGTATGAGATGGAGAGAGAAAGATAAGAAGTAAATAGGATAGAGAGAGAAAGATAAGAAGTATATAGGATAGAGAGAAAGCTGAGATGTATATAGTATATATAGAGAGGGAAAGATTAAAAATATGTAGGACAGAGAGATAAAGATAATAAGTATATAGGCTAGAGAAAGATTAGAAGTATACAGGATAAAGAGAGAGAGGGGTAGAGAGAGAGAGAGAGAGGGGGGTGAGAAGTATGTTGGATAGAGAGATAAGAAGCCTATACGGTAGTGAGAGATGAAAAGCATATACATAGAGATATATGAGAAGAGTTTATGGTAGTGAGAGATGAGAAGCACATATGATAGAAGGGGATAAGAAGTCTAGTAAATCGACTTCATTGCACCGGGTTTAATACCACATGGCTCGGTCTCTTTCCACAGAGCCGCCTGCTGACAGCGTCGCACAGAGCACGAACTCTTTGGCTCCAGCGACGATCCCCAGGAGTCTCCGAGAAAAACTGCCCTCGTCAATGATAGTGTCCGGAAATGAACCCACAACCTTTGGAGCAAGAAGTCGGCGGATTAATCCGAGAAGGATGCTCACTGACTATTGCACCCTCGGCGTGACCTCGGACTAACACTTGAAACAGCTGAGAGTCTGAGATAGTCGACGAGAAACTACTAAGGAGTTTTAGTGCATACCACTTGTCGAGCGTTGATGAGAGCGTTCCGGCGGCTAGGTATACGCTTTCTTACCGGATTACTATTTATGGAGTGGAGAGAATGTATGGGTGGATGTGTATGTGGAGGTGTGTGGGTGGAGGTGTGGGCGGATGTGTAGGTGGGTGTGTGGACGACTGTGTAGGTGAGTGTGGGTGCATCTGTAGGTTGTGTAGGTGTGTGTGTGTGAGTGGATATGTAGGTGAATGTGTGGGTTGATGTATAGGTGAATGTGTAGGTTGATGTGTACGTGGATGAATCAAAAGGGTATATCGTCGGCTGGATCAATATGTGGCTGGAAAAGGGGGGTAGGGGGGAGAGATTATTGAAAAATAGATTGAAAGTAATCGGGAGTTAAGGAGGCTAGAAAGAGGGGTGATACTGACAGATGTGAACAATTGATGGATGCACTCATGGAGGGGAAAGGAACTATATATAGGCAGGTAAACAGATCCCAAGCAGGTAATCAGCTGAGAGATAGATAGATAGATAGATAGATAGATAGATAGATAGATAGATAGATAGATAGATAGATAGATAGATAGAGAGAGAGAGAGAGAGAGAGAGAGAGAGAGAGAGAGAGAGAAGACATCTGTGGACAGAGGGACTTGCGATCAGACGGATTGACGAACGGTAGAAGGAAGAATGGACAGACAGAAACACATACAAAGAGAAGACAATCCGTAGACAAGATTAGCAATCGGTAGGGCTGACAAACGATGAAGAATAGACCGCCACACAGACAGACATCCGAGAATCCGTGTACTGGCGGTCAGAAGGCTTGCGGTACTGACAGATTAACAGGCCTGATGTATAATATGGACACAGACAGACAGCGGTAGACAGAAGATAGACAGTGGTAGACAGAAGATAGACAATGGTAGACAGAAGACAGACAGTGGTAGATAGAAGACAAAGAGCGGTAGACAGAAGACACAGACAGTGGTAGACAGAAGACACAGACAGTGGTAGACAGAAGACAGACAGTGGTAGACAGAAGACAGACAGTTGTAGACAGAAGACAGACAATGGTAGACAGAAGACAGATAGTGTTAGACAGAAGATAGACATAAGACAGACAGTGGTAGACAGAAGACCGACAGTGGTTGACAGAAGACAGACAGTGGTACACAGAAGACATCCGCGGAAGGAGGGACTGGTGATTAGACGGGCTGACAGGCATCTGGAAAATATAGATGGACGGATAAATAGAGAAGTCAGAGACTAATGGACAGACCGACAGCCAGACGAAAGGACCTACGGAGGGATCTACGGCCTGATGAAAGAATGGACGGACGGACAGACAGAAGTCATTTAAGAGGGCAGACAGGCGGACAGGCAAGGTAGGCAAAATAATTCTGTATTTCACTAAACAATTTAACAACCCCGTCTTCTTCCCTGGCATTACGTAACGCCGTGCCAAAACAGCGCCTGATTCTATTAATAGGCCCGTCTTTGTCACAAACTTTCATTCATGATGTGTGGCTATGTACCCGGATGTGTGACAAGCCATTATTATACCCCCACACTCTCACTGGCTGTGGAACTGTCAATGGCCATCGACTCTTGTTTTCCATTGATTAATGTTACGATGCGTGGCGACACGGAAATTCCTGCTTCCGAACCTCTATCTCTTTCTCGGAAAACTGTTACAACTCGCTCGTCGTAGTCGTTAGTTCTTTATGTACTAGAATCCATAACTTTATAGACTACAACAGGCACCTGTCCGTAACGTGACACATCAAAAGCTACGTAACTGTAACAAACGCTTATCCAAACAGTTACCCACTCAGTAACAATTCCACTCAAGACGGCAGCGGGAATCAGCAGCCGTCGAGACACACATCAAAGTGTCAAATTATGACACCGCCATTATGTGAAATAACATAAACGGAATCACATATAATGGCGTCGTGTCGGTACGTATCTCACCGGAGAGCATTAACTGTCAGCCTCTGCTCCAGCCTCCGACGGCGTGAGGGACTCAGCACAGCAATAGAAGTGATCTCCATAGAAGTCTACATGCTTGCTTACAAAAACGTTGAAAGGCGAGAGTTTCGATTTCATTGCACCGGGCTTTACCCCGTGTACAATGAGTGTATCAACAAAAACGAGAAGTAGAATCGGTAAGCTTTGTTAGAACACGATCAGTCTCCGTGACGAAATGATCAAGTCGTCTGCCTTGCGCCCCGAAGGTTGTGGGTTCGATTCCGGGCTACGTTTTTCGGTTCACGGGTGTATTTGTCTTGGAGACTCCTGGGAGTCGTCGCCGCCGGAGCTACGGAGTTCGTGCTTTGTGCGACGCTTTCGGCAGGGCGCCCTGCGGAAAGAGGACCGAGCTATATGGGATATCGGGGCAATGAAGTCGATCCTCTCGACTTTTAAGACTTTTTAAGACTATCAGAAGTGACAAACAGGACGTTGCGGCCAAAGCACACAAAGAACAAACACACAAACAACAAACACACAAACAACAAACACACAATGATACAACTCGCGTTAGTAAATGTGTCCCGAGCTACAATTTGTGAAACATCATCATCATCATCATGTGGCAGTTTATGTGCAGAAGTCCTATCACACCTGCCGGAAGTCAGAGCGCTGCCGAATACATAAGACAGCTTGCTCTTAAATGTCCTGTGAGCTGATACCGAGGTAGGGTGTTCAACCCCTACATGGTTAGTTGGACTGAAATGTTGACTTCTCGTCCTTGACTTGGGGACGTAAATTGAAAGTACCTCTGAAGTCGGAGTGGGCTCGCCTGATGGCGAGGGACACTGGTAAAAGGAGAAGCTAACCCACACGCAAAATCAGACCGGTGGACAAGAAGTAGCAGAAGCACGTGTATGAACTACGCCTGAGTTCCAAGCCAGCAAACGCAAAAACAACCACGCCTGCCGAAACGATTATCAATGCTTTTCTCTCACATATACTGAATCTACTGTACTTGGTACAGGGTATATTTTTCAAGACTGTGCAGTGTTTGAAAATATTGCCGGTACAAGTTTTGTATTTACCTATTATGTCGTATGAACTTTACACAGGGTGAGTACAAAACTTGGACCGGTAATATTTTCAAACACTGCACGGTCATTCAAAATACACCCTGTACAAACCGTATAAAAGGCGTGGGTAACCAGTTGTTTTCCTCACTACCTTTCCTTCCAGAAACGAGCAAGCACAAATCCTAGCTGACATTACATACAATGACACAGCGTGAGTAAACTGCCCGTGCTACTTGCCCTACCACATACATTTTATTTTCCAAGGTGGGGTGTGGATGTGTGTGTTTGTGGGGTGTGGATGTATGTGTTTGTGGGGTGTGGATGTATGTGTTTGTGGGGAGTGGATGTGTGTGTTTGTGGGGTGTGGATGTATGTGTTTGTGGGGTGGGGATTGTGTTTGTGGGGTGGAAATGTGTCTTTGTGGGGTGTGGATGTGTGTGTTGGGCCTGGGTGTGCTTTTGCTATGAGACTTGAGAAGATTCTAGAAATGTCCATGACCTGTGTCCATCTTCGTGCTGCCCGACCCCTTCTTCTTCTCCCAGGAACAACTTCTTTTAACATTGTTCTTTTCTACACCGAAGCTGTGGCGATAGGGTTACCAACGCAGTTCGCAATCCCGCGTACCGCGTTCGAAACACAGCTTGCGGGACTATTTGGCAGCAGAGCGCCTTGCGCTGGTTTTCATACAATATTATGAGTGCCGGCTGTTCAGAATGCAACGCTGAACTACTGAACGTAAACAAGAAATCACAAACACAAATAATGCTGGAGTTAATCGCGACGCCCTGTAAAAGATACGCAGCGTTAACTTTTCTGAACACAGACGTTTAATAAAATACAGGCAAAGTATGACAGCTTCCGAGACACACCAGTCAAATCTCAATCACTGGTGTGACATCAATATAAAACATGTAAAGATACGGTTATTGATATTCACAGGCACAAAATAGGCCATAAAATGTAGCGATGTGATAGTTTCCTAGCGTGTCGCCATTGTATGATGATCGCGATTAATTTATGTATTTTTATTGATCAATAACCATAAAAGGGAATTTGTTTTTTTCTTCTTCTTCAAAGAGTGAACATTTTGTCTTGTGATGTGTTCCCCCCAGGCAGCTCCGTCTTTGTCTGTGGCATTCCGTGCTTAGCTGAGCGACTTTAATTCCCTAGTGGGGGGTAGCGTCCGAAATGGTGACACAGAAGTGAAATAATGTGCACTAGATTTCCATGTCTTCCGCATATTATTCATGTCTGTTTCTATTTTCCTTCACCGTGTAGTTATTACGCCTTTCTCTATTTCTTTTGCTTTGTAGATTCCAGACAAAGGTCTTTCTATGTATATTATTCTCAGGTTTCCTCAGTGTATAACTTATGCCAGCGTCTTTTCTTCATCTCTTGGTTCATTGATATGTGGCCAGTTCTCTCTGTGCGCTCCAAATTGATCGGTACGTATGTGTGTTTGTATCACCATAGTCCATTGAAGATGAGAGGCCACTATTTGGGGCCGATATATCGACGTGGCTTATATGAAAACTCACTAACTTGGAATGTATGTGTGTTTGTATCAGCCTAGCCCATTGAGGATGAGAGGCCACTATTTGGAGCCGATATATCGAAAAGGCTTATATGAAAACCCACTGACAAGAATAAGTCTTTGCGCGCATAGTGTTTCCAAGAATCCGTTTACTGGGCGTCGTTTTATTTCCAGCAACCAGGACTTGATACATGAACTGGAGGCGTTGTTTCGGGTCTAGATTGAGTTCTACAATCAGGGCACTAGATTGGGGCGTTCTACAATAAAGGCGTCAGACTTGGGAGGTGTGTAATCAGGACATCGATTTGAGAGACGAATACGCAGAGAAGGAATTCGTGTCATGTGGACACAGTGTATTGAAGACACCACACCGTGAGGAACTAGCACAGGATCGAGACTCATGTAGACTGGCCGTGATGGTCAAGACGTTATGCAAAGGATGTTTTGCTGGACGATCAGGGGGATTAGCACCCAGCTGATGATGGTGGGCAGTTTGCCCTCCTTGTTTGCACCATCTGATCACTGAAATCACTGCAACCACTCTCTCAACTGCACACAGTACTGTCCTGTGTTGGCACCTTGCCGTCTTGACAGGCGATAGTTTATTACATTGTGTTTCAAAAAAGGCACAATAACTACAGCCCATGGTGGGACCAGGGATAGAGTTATACCTCTCCATAGTACAAAGCCTGGGCTGAATTCTGGAGACCGTGTAAAATGTACACAGAAACTGGTATATTCAGCCACAATGTAGTAACGCAGGGTTTATACAAACGTTGCCACAAAATTCCGAACCTCTTCGTCAGGTGAAGTGCATATATATTTACGTATATACGCCCACAAGCATACAGCCCACGGCGTGAAGCTCAGATGACGCCGTGCCATCAAGTGTATGCAATATAAGCATATGGGACCATACTAACCTTCATTGGAAGACACAAAGTATGTCGATGTGTGTTTGTGGGATGTGGATGTGTGTGTTTGTGGGTTGTGGATGTGTGTTTGTGGGGTATGGATGTGTGTGTTTGTGGGGTGGGGATGTGTGTGTGGGGTGGAGATGTGTGTTTGTGGGATGTGGATGTGTGTGTTTGTGGGGTGTTGATGTGTGTGTTTGTGGGGTCAGGATTGTGTTTGTGGGGTGTGGATGTGTGTGTTTGTGGGGTGTGGATGTGCATGTGTTTGTGGGGTGTGGATGTGTGTGTTTGTGGGGTGTGGATGTGTGTGTTTGTGGGGTGGGGATTGTGTTTGTGGGGTGGAAATGTGTTTTTGTGGGGTGTGGATGTGTGTGTTTGTGGGGTGGGGATGTGTGTTTGTGGGGTGGGGATGTGTGTTTGTGGGGTGTGGATGTGTGTGTTGGGCCTGGGTGTGCTTTTGCTGTGAGACTTGAGAAGATTCTAGAAATGTCAATGAAATATTGTATAACATTGTGTTGCATGGCATTGTGTTGTGTAACACAACCTTGTACAACAAAATAGTAAATAATTGAAATGGTTATTAGATAAACATACACATAGATAAAATGTATAAGTCTGAACAGGTAATAAACAGACACATCAGACAAAATATAACAGTTTAAAAACAGGTCAGCATCTTTACACAGACATACATAGAGGCAGGCAGGCAGAATGGGGGAGAGGTGGGGGCTGATTAAACTACAGACTGAGAGACAAGAAGTCATATAGATGGACAGATTAGATGAGTGGATGGAAGGATAGATGGATTGCTTTGTGATTCATAGTTGGATGGGTGTGCTGGGTAGGTATGTATGCGGGTAGAAGGTTGGAAGATGGGTGGGTGGGCAGATAGTTTAGTAGGTTGTTATGTAGGTAGGTATAAGAGTAGATAGGCAGCTAGTTCACTAGATATTAGTTAGGCAGCGGGTAGGTATGTAGCTAGTTCAGTAAGTAGATTATGTCGACAGACAAATAGGTAGTTAGGTTTTTCATCGGGTTGGTAGGTTTGTAGCTCACTGGTGGCTGGGTAGACAGGTAGGTATGTAGCTAGTTCTGTAGGTATGTCTGTAGGTAGACGGGTAGGTAAGTAGTTAGCTAGTTCAATAGACTGGTAGACGAATAGGTGGATGGGTAAACAGACATGGATGGACGAACAAGCAGAGAGAGCTAGACAGACAGACAGTCAGACAGACAGACAGACAGACAGATATGTAGATAGATATGTAGATAGATAGATAGATAGATAGATAGATATGTAGATAGATAGATAGATAGATAGATAGATAGATAGATAGATAGATAGATAGATAGATAGATAGACAGACAGATATGTAGATAGATAGATAGATAGATAGATAGAAAGATAGATAGATAGATAGATAGATTCAAGCCACGGACGGCAAGCAGAACCACACACAAACAGACGAACACTGGCGTGTGTACAAATAAACGTGACGGCCTTAACCAGGCAAGGGAAAGAATGTATCACTTAAAGGGGCCAAAAGTCGGCCTATGAACGATGTACTACCTGAGATTGGCGACACAGGTACGTCATCTGCCGGGCCTACTTGCTTAACGAACACTTCCGCAACGGTCCGACACGAACTATCGTCCAATACCCTCCTGGCTCCAGCCTGGGTCGCCAACGAAAATAAAACACACACCACACACAAACTAGGATGAAACATGGCTCCTGAATATCCGTAAACTGGCAGGAACTGCAGAAAAATGAAACAACCAAAAGCCGACTTGAAGAACAACACAGAAACACGAAGCGCGGAGGTAAGTTTTTAACTGAAGCAGCACATGCGGGGTCTCAATGAAAATCTGCTTTGACAAAACCGTTTTCAGACACTTCGAGTCTCGCCAGGTCGACAGGCTCACGGCACGGGAGTTCTGGCTTCTGATTGGCTGTCGCCGCGTTGCGAGCAGTGGCGGGGCACCTGCGGTGGAAAACCCCAGCAAAAACTGCGGTTGAATGAAGGGAAACATTAGTTAGACGTCTTTCTTTGGCTTTATTTTATAATAGTTGGGAAAATGCTGCCAAATGAGTAAGAGGCATTCGCTACATCGCTGTTTGCTAAATACTTTCATTATTTTATTGTGTGGGAAAGGAGTTTCCTTTCACGAATTGGGGGTTCATATATGAAGATCAGAAACCTTTTTTATTATTTGTTTTTGTCAATTTGCTCACTTTGAAATTAAACGTAGTTCACAAATTTGCTACTAGTAGTCAGAGCATTATCTATTACCAGACAGCTCCGTGGCGTAGGTGTTACAGACGCAGTTCGTAATCCCACATACCCGCGTTCGAAACACAGCTGCGGGCGAGTTAACAGCAGACCGCCTTACGTTGTTTTTGTGTGTGCTTGAAATGGTATGGGTGCCGGCCTCTCAGAAAGCAATGACGAACTTTTTTCTTTTCTTTTTATTCGCATATCCTTTACAGGACATCGCTGTCAACAGCAGCATCTTTCAGTTGTCTGTTGATTTCTTGGCAAGATTACGCTCAGTAGTTTGCCATTGCTTTCTGAGCGCGGCGGGCTCAGTTATCCCGCAAGTCACCAGCGGGGGTCGAACCGCCTCAAGTTCTCGCCCGCTACGAGACTGCGTGATAAACGGGATTACGGAGAAAGTGTTGTAACCCCTCGGCCAGAGAGACCGGCAATGACAAACTACTGAACGTAAACTTGCACAGGAATCACGAACAGTCAAAAAATACTGGGGTTGACTGCTGCGTCCTGTAAAGGATATGTAACTAACATTTTTTTTAAAAACCTATTATCAATGTCCCTCGCCATCAGGCGAAACCTCTCCGACATCTGAGGTACTTGTAATTTACGTCCCTAAGAACATGATTTGTCCATATGCAGACAGGAAAGATTGATCACTTGGACAGACGAGCATCAGTGTGTCGTAGTGCGGCCAGTTCTTTGCAGAACATCGCTCTCATCCTAGTTGGCCGGAAAGTTTATGTTTGCGTTCGGTTGCTTTGAACACAAGCGTAGTGCATACTCGTGCTACTACTTCTAGTAGTACTGAACTGAGTTTTGCGTGTGGATTAGCTTTCCCTATTGTGTCCCTCGCCATCAGACGAACACACGCCGACTTCAGAGGTACTTGTAATTTACGTCTTGTTTTACGTCTTATTTACGTCTAATTTACTTGTAATTGACGTATCGTTGCATACCGGATGTTTAAGAACACACGTTCATATACATTCGGCCATGCTGACCTATAGTAAAATCTTTGAGAATACGCATCCTTGTTGTGGCAACATATGGATGCCAGTCATAGACGATTTCGCAATCACTAAATCTGAAAATTTTGAAAACCACTAAAGCCGAAAATTTCGCAATCGCAAAAGCCGAACATTTCATAATCACTAAAAAAAAGAAGAACATTTTGCACAGAACATCGGGGTTGTTGACCTTAAATGTTGAAGAAAATTTATCAGACTACAGGCAACCCACGGGTACAAGAAACAACGGGTTTCTAGATCTGAACATCCAAGAAAACTGGCTCATAAAAAATAAGCTCGAAAGCTGGCTCATGAAAAGGAGTTTGAAATCTGAAATATTGAAATCGTGTGTTATTTCTTCTTTTTTTTTTTTCTTATGCTGTTAGCTTTGAACTCAAGCTTAATCCATACACACACTTTCTAGTAGCACTCGACTGAATGTTGCGTGTGGATTGGCTTTCCCTGTTACAATGTCCCATCAGGATAACCCACCCCGACTTCAGAGGTACTTGTAATTTACGTCCCACAGTCAAGGACTAGTCAAAATATCCGGTGTAGGGGTTGAACCCTTTACTTCGACATCAGATATTAAACACCACCGTGGTTCGGAAAGAACAGTGAAAGAAGACATGGTTCTTGAACGAAAGAACGGAAGAACGAAGATGGAACACGGGAAATCATCGTTATGTTGTTTATGAGACAGTTTGTTAAGTGATGATTTCAGCTTCAAGAAATTATGTTGCTTATGAGACAGTTTGTTAAGTGATGATTTCAGCTTCATGAAATTATGTTGCTTACGAGACAGTTTGTTAAGTGATGATTTCAGCTTCATGAAATTATGTTGCTTATGAGACAGTTTGTTAAGTGATTATTTCAGCTCCATTAGATCATGTTGCTTATGAGACAGTTTGTTAAGTGATAATTTCAGCTTCATGAAATTATGTTGCTTATGAGACAGTTTGTTAAGTGATGATTTCAGCTTCATTAGATCATGTTGCTTATGAGACAGTTTGTTAAGTGATGATTTCAGCTTCATTAGATCATGTTGCTTATGAGACAGTTTGTTAAGTGATGATTTCAGCTTCATTAGATCATGTTGCTTATGAGACAGTTTGTTAAGTGATGATTTCAGCTTCATTAGATCATGTTGCTTATGAGACAGTTTGTTAAGTGATGATTTCAGCTTCATTAGATCATGTTGCTTATGAGACAGTTTGTTAAGTGATGATTTCAGCTTCATGACATTATGTTGCTTTTGAGACCGTTTGTGTCGGCGTTCACATCTGGTAAAATGCCAGTATTTTTCTTCCGTTTGACCCCATGGTATTCTATAAGTTTTCGTGCAATATTTAGAGAAAACACCCTCGATTTTCTTCTTCAGATGAGTTGAACCAGAAACCGGCATCACAGCACCCGGGACATTCCAGCACGGGCTCCATCCACATGTTCAAGAGCCAGCAAAGAGCTCAAATATTAATGGTACCAGTGGCAATCTGAACAGAACAAATGCATCAAAACGACAAGATCTGAATATTGAAGAAAGTTGGCTACTAAAGACGATAAAAGAAAGAAAATTGAAATATTTTGATAACTTGAAACACCATGAAAGTTTGGAGAGAACAATATTGGAGGGGTACATGCCCGGCAAGAGAGACAAGAGAGAAAGAGGCAGGGCACAAAGAAGATGGGTGCAGGATGTGGCAGATGATCTCCAGATGGGTGTATCTGATGCGGGACATCTTGCTCATGACCGAGAAGTTTTCTGGAAGGTTGTTATGGGAGCGAAGTTCTACAACGGACATGCTACTGAATGATTGATTAGCAATCCGATGATGTGTCCATCTGGGCTTTCCTCAGACTACTGAGTGTCAACTAGATCCTCAGATCACTTCCTGCACCACCATTCTCTCTCCTGGACAATGATAGGATATTCCTTGAGCATTTTCTCCTTGAATGATTGTTAAGTGTTCATGATGTGCATGCATATGTTGCCACGGGATGACGTGCATATGTTGTCATGGGATGACGTGCATATTTGTCATGGGATGAAGTGCATATGCTGTCATGGGATGAAGTGCATATGCTGTCATGGGATGACGTGCATATGTTTTCACGGGAAGACGTGCATATGTTGTCATGGGATGACGTGCATATGTTGTCATGGTATGACGTGCATATGTTGCCACGGGATGACGTGCATATGTTGTCATGGGATGACGTGCATATGTTGCCACGGGATGACGTGCATATGTTGTCATGGGATGACGTGCATATGTTGTCATGGGATGATGTGCATATGTTGTCATGGGATGATGTGCATACGTTGTCATGGGATGATGTGCATATGTTGTCATGGGATGACGTGCATATGTTGTCATGGGATGATGTGCATATGTTGTCATGGGATGACGTGCATATGTTGTCATGGGATGATGTGCATATGTTGTCATGGGATGACGTGCATATGTTGTCATGGGATGATGTGCATATGTTGTCATGGGATGATGTGCATATGTTGTCATGGGATGACGTGCATACGTTGTCATGGGATGATGTGCATATGTTGTCATGGGATGACGTGCATATGTTGTCATGGGATGATGTGCATATGTTGTCATGGGATGACGTGCATATGTTGTCATGGGATGACGTGCATATGTTGTCATGGGATGATGTGCATATGTTGTCATGGGATGATGTGCATATGTTGTCATGGGATGATGTGCATATGTTGTCATGGGATGATGTGCATATGTTGTCATGGGATGATGTGCATATGTTGTCATGGGATGATGTGCATACGTTGTCATGGGATGATGTGCATATGTTGTCATGGGATGACGTGCATATGTTGTCATGGGATGATGTGCATATGTTGTCATGGGATGACGTGCATATGTTGTCATGGGATGACGTGCATATGTTGTCATGGGATGATGTGCATATGTTGTCATGGGATGACGTGCATATGTTGTCATGGGATGATGTGCATATGTTGTCATGGGATGATGTGCATATGTTGTCATGGGATGATGTGCATATGTTGTCATGGGATGATGTGCATATGTTGTCATGGGATGATGTGCATATGTTGTCATGGGATGATGTGCATATGTTGTCATGGGATGATGTGCATACGTTGTCATGGGATGATGTGCATATGTTGTCATGGGATGATGTGCATACGTTGTCATGGGATGACGTGCATATGTTGTCATGGGATGACATGCATATGTTGTCATGGGATGACGTGCATATGTTGTCATGGGATGACGTGCATATGTTGTCATGGGATGATGTGCATATGTTGTCATGGGATGATGTGCATATGTTGTCATGGGATGATGTGCATATGTTGTCATGGGATGATGTGCATATGTTGTCATGGGATGATGTGCATATGTTGTCATGGGATGATGTGCATATGTTGTCATGGGATGATGTGTATATGTTGTCATGGGATTGATGTGCATATGTTGTCATGGGATGATGTGCATATGTTGTCATGGGATGATGTGCATATGTTGTCATGGGATGACGTGCATATGTTGTCATGGGATGATGTGCATATGTTGTCATGGGATGACGTGCATATGTTGTCATGGGATGATGTGCATACGTTGTCATGGGATGACGTGCATATGTTGTCATGGGATGATGTGCATATGATGTCATGGGATGATGTGCATATGTTGTCATGGGATGATGTGCATATGTTGTCATGGGATGACGTGCATATGTTGCCACGTGATGACGTGCATATGTTGTCATGGGATGACGTGCATATGTTGTCATGGGATGACGTGCATATGTTGCCACAGGATGACATGCATATGTTGCCACAGGATTGTATGCATATATTGCCGCAGGATTGCATGCATATGTTGCCGCAGGATTGCGTGCATAGTTTGCCACGCGATGATGTGCATATGTTGTCATGGGATGACGTGCATATGTTGTCATGGGATGACGTGCATATATTGCCACAGGATGACATGCATATGTTGCCACAGGATTGTATGCATATATTGCCGCAGGATTGCATGCATATGTTGCCGCAGGATTGCGTGCATATGTTGCCACAGGATTACATGCCTATGTTGCCACAGGATTGCATGCATATGTTGCCACAGGATTACGTGTATATGTTACCACAGGAAAGATGCATATTCTCAGAATGTTTACTGTTGTTTGTTTGTTGGTGTTGTGCTACAACATCTTGATTCTATGCATTGCTATGGTTAGACTCATTTGCACTTCCCTTCAACGCTCCCATTGGAGAAAAGGACAAAGCAGAAGAAGAAGAAGAAGAAGAAGAAGAAGAAATATCATCTGCCTATTAGAGACCTTAAACATATAATAAGAAGAGCTACATATATCAGACCATATGCATATACGACAACTTAAACACCAAACTTAAAATGTATGCAAATATAGCACGCACATATCACACAACGTTTCTAACCTAACCTAAACGACCCTTGTACACGCTTTCCCTCTTACCAGGGTTCCTCGCAATCAGGCGAATCCTCTCCGACTTCTGAGGTACTTGTGATTTACGTCCCAAAGTCAATTACGAGAAGTAAACATTTTAGTCTAGCTGACCTGTGTAGGGGTTGAACCCGCTACCACGGCATCAGCACACCAGGCGTTTAAGAGCAAGCGCTCTGATCAATTCGGCCATGCTGATCTCATGATAATAATGATGATGATGATGGTGACGACAATGATGACGACGGCCACTATGATGATGATGATGATGACGACGATGACGATGAAGGTGATCTATAATTGTTTCCAAATTTACAAAGGTGGATCAACCCAATTCCTGATTCGTCACAAATGCAACCTGTCCACACTTGTGACTAAACCCTGGAACTACGTGCAAACAGCTAACCACCCTCTTCACTACGCCACCACACCTCCAAGGCAACACCCGACAAGTATCCAAAAGAGGTACACTCCATCACTGGCCTGCTAACACCCACACACTTGTCAACGCAGGCGTATGCAAGACCAGTTTAAAAAAAAAAAAAAAGGACAGGCCATTAACAAGAAGACCTTGCACGCCTCAATGATCTTCATCCACCGAAACCAAGGCTGCGGCCTTCCAACAAAGAAATCGCTATATACTTGGTGACGAATTTCCGAGGAGAATATCGGATCCCACATTGACAACATTTCCATCACAATGGTGACTAGCATTGACGTTTTCATTATTCTATTCTTACCCTCACTAGTCTGTTGTGTTGTTCACTGCGAGCGACTATTAAACCTACCCACTCCTCTCACAAAAATGCCCCTTTGTCAAGTTGTGAATTGATACCTCGGGGAAGAATGCACCCGTTATAGTTCACTTAAGGTTGGTTGTATTTCATTTGAGCTCCTTCCCTGAACTGTTTTTATGCTAAAGATTATTGTACACTAAGTATTTTGTTTATTTCTGATAACCATCTTTACTTGTTGAATACTTCTGTTTGTTTGTTTTAAGAGCCTGCGCGTTACCGGAACTTAACACTTATCTCCCTTCATGAGAGTTTGAGTAGTAAGTAAAGATAATCTTCATATTTGGTCTTTTATTATCGACTGCTAATGACTCATATCGTGAAAAGTAACAAAATTAAACCAACCAATCGTTTTGCTGAGATGTGCAGATCCTAGCGGTATCTACATATCCGTCAACAGTGGAGACAAGTCAACACTAAAGAACTGAATTGAACTACAACGAACAAGCCCCGCTGTACTAGTCAACAATGCACGTGGTTCTTTTCTGGCCGTGTATCTACAATGAAACACAAACATCATTGAATATTTCCAAATCTTTCTAGAAAAAGACTGCATTGTTTCGGCCCGCACGTAGAACCCAGAGAAACGGGGTTTTATGGGAACGAAAGGGCAATTTAGAGAACTACGGTGCATGCGCGTGGTGGTGGTTGGGGGAGAGGCGGTGCGAGGGAATCCTGCGGTATTTTAATGAGTACTAATAATTTACAATAGGGCATTGAAATTGCTGCCCGGCGGAGTCCCCAGGAAATGTTTTACGGCCCTACGTGTTGAGGTAGCCCAGCCGTATTTTCCAACGGCCCCGATTTATTGATCTCCTGGGCCGAGGACACGAAGAATGTGAGCATTATTTTCTGATGACGTGGAGTCTCACAAAGCGGCCCGAGACAATGGAAGTAAGGTCGCCAACTTTGGGCACCTTTTTTCACTTGGTCTAAGAGATATTGTGATACAGTAAAGGAATCTGTGCTTCTTAAAAAGCCTGGCTAGACAGAGAATATTTTTTTTTTTTTGGGGGGGGGGGGGGGGTGTGAACTCAAGCGTAGTCCATAAACGTGCTACTACTTCTAGTAACGACAGCTGATTCTTTTTGGCATGTGGATTAGCTTTCTCTATGACCAGTGTCCCTCGCCATCAAGCGAACTCACTACGACTTAAACGGTACTTGTAATTTGCGTCCCCATGTCAAGGACGAGAAGTTAAAATGTTAGTCCAACTGCCCGCTGTAGGGGTTGAATCTGATGTAGAGGTTGAATCTGATGTATGCGTTGAATCTGATGTATGCGTTGAATCTGATGTAGGTGTTGAATTTGATGTTTAAGTGCGAGTGCTCTTATCAATTCTGCCAATCCTACCTCTGAGGCTACATGTTTGTACTGGAATGTTCTGGTCTCCTCATCTCAGCTGGCAGTCTTGCAGCCCCCAGAAGAGCCTGATTATGAAGACCATGTGACTGCTTCGTTCATATGCAACGTGTAAACTTGTACCCGACGAAGACGTTAACGGTTTCATCAAATTGTCTTCAGTACAGCTCTAATTTTTACTGTTCTATTGTCGTTTACGCCGGCTTCCTGGCCTAGAGGTTTGCGACTTTTCTCCGTAATCTCGTATACTATCATAAGTAACGTAACGACGGTGAGAATCAGCAGTGGTTCGAATCGCGTCGGTAACTTACGGGGTATGTGAGCCAGCCGCTTAGAAATCAATGGCAAACTACTGAGCGTAATCTTGTCAAGAAATCAACAATCAGCTGAAAGATGCTGGTGTTGACAGCAATGCCCTGTAAAGGATATGCAAACATTTTATTTATTTATTTATTGTCGTTCACACACACACACACACACACACGCACACACGCACACTCACTCAACAAAATCCATTACCATAGTAGGAACTTGTTGTGGCTATATGAAGTGCTAGAACCATCACATGCTGTAGGAACTTGTGGCTGTGTGAAGTCCTAGAACCATCACATTCCGTTGGCCTGAGTGCATGAACGAATAGGTGGCCAATCTTACCCTCGCGTAGCGAACGGTGAGTGCAGGAATCGAACCCTCGTCCGACCAGGCTTGTGGCATCGTTAGCATTACTTTCTAGCAATCACACCACCGCGCCCGCTGTCATGGAGTAGACCAGGTTTGTTAACATTTAATGCAGGACCTTTTTGCAGACAGTCTGAACTTCAAAGCTATATTAAAACTTCGCATATAATAGGCCACCAATACTGACAAAAGAGGAGATGAATTGGAGGACTGGGAAATAGACTCAAATCTCCATCTACTCAACAAAGCGGATGACACACCGAGCTTCTACTCCAGAAGATGGCTTACCACTTCTACTCCAGACTTAGCTTTCTGCACAGGAGACATCCTCCACAAAATCGATCGCCATGTGCTGGACCAATTAGCAGGTAGTGACCACAGACCAATCAAGCTTGAAATGAATATGGAGTATGTTCCACAGGAGCAAAAGCCCTTGCCCCGCTGGAATTACAAACGAGCAGATTGGGACAGATTTGCCATACTAACAGACAAATATTGTGAAAACATAAATACACGATATGGCAACATAAAGCAAATGGTGGAAAGTCTAAACAGAGCGATAATACAGGCAGCCACTGAGTCCATTCCAGAGGAGCGAGGAAAAAATTACAAACCATACTTGGACTGAAGAAACTACAAAGATTGGAGGACAAAGTTGAAGATGCCAGGAAGACAGCAGAGAGAGAACAAACAATTGAAGCAAACATCTCTCTCAAAGCCATCTCAGCAAAATATAAAAGAACAGTAAATCAAACAACAAGAGATTGTTGGAGGGAAAAAACAGAAAACCTGAATTTTGACAGGGATGGAAACAAACTATGGAAACTAGTGAAAGCCACGAACAATGAAGGACCTAGAAACAAACAACTAACAATTAAACAAGGAAATGCCTTGCTTACAGGCAAAAGGCTGCAAATGCACTAATGGAACACTATGCAAATGCAAACCACATTGATATTACAACCGAACAGAAGAAAGCAATCAAAGACAAACAGATACATCATAGAAATACAGAGACAGCAGCAGAATATATGATGGCAAATCTAACAATGGAAGAAATGGAACAGGCAATGAATACCCTAAAAAGAAGAAATCACCAGGAAAGGATGGAATCACAAATGAAATGCTAATAGGACTAGGCACCAAGGCAAAGAAGAAACTACTAGCAGTCCTAAATAACAGCTGGAAGAGAGGAATAGTCCCACAGGCATGGAAGGAAGCTATACTAATACCAGTCCCAAAGAAAGGAAAAGACCTGGAAGAACCAAATGGCTATCGACCTATCAGTCTACTTAGCTGTGTAGGAAAATTAATGGAACGCATTATCAATGGCAGGCTAACATGGCATCTGGAAGAAAACAAACTCTTAACACCACACCAAGCAGGATTCAGAAAATTACAGATCCACTGAAGATCAAATAACCTATATAGCTCAGGAAATAGAGGATGCCTTCCAAGAGAAAAAGCACACACTAGCAGTCTGGATAGATTTAGAAAAAGCATTTGATAAAGTATGGAAGGAAGGACTGAAAGTAAAACTGCAAAACATGCATGTTTGTTGGAAAAATGTATATAAATGGATCAGCCACTACCTTGAGAACAGAACTGCCAGGACAAAGTACAAGGACAAACAAGCAAAATGATGCTGCTGGAGCAGGTGTCCCCCAAGGAGGAGTTCTTTCACCAACATTATTCCTAGCGTATATAAATGACATCCACAGACAATTTTCCAGCCAGAGTACACACATCCTCCTTTGCCAGATGACCTAGCCATATGGACATCTGAAGACTATATTAGTACAGCTACAGCAGAATACAGCAAGCCTTATTAGCGCTAGAGGACTGGTCAAAATCATGGCTAGTGAAGATAAGTGAGGAGAAAACAACATGCACAGTGTTCTCCCTCTCAAATAAACTCAGCAACCTAAGCTGGTATTGAATGGAAAAATATTGCGCCATGAAGAAAATCCAAACTATCTAGGAGTCACCTTTGATCGTCGCCTGACATGGAAGACACAGGTTGAGAAAAATCGAACAAGAGCAAGGCAGAGAATGGGAATCATGAAAAAGCTTGCTGGTACAACGTGGGAGCAGATGAGAAAGTTCTCAAGAAGTTATATACTGGACGGGTGAGGCCAGTACTGGAATATGGCATTGCAGCTTGGGCAACAGCAGCTAAGTCAAACTTTAAACAAAATAAGTAGAGTCCAAAACCAAGGAATGCGAATCATAACTGGAAGCCTGAAGACAACGCCTATTAATGAACTAGAAAAGATCACTTGTTTACAACCAATGCAGGATAGAAGAGATAGCAGAGCCCAGCAACAAGCAGAAAAATTAGAAGATTGACAGACCACCCTATGTACAACAGATTTAATGGTTTTGGAAAGGGAAGACTGAAGCGTAGCAACTTTGTAGAAACTGCAAAACGAAGGATTAGGGCAGATCCTATACTTAACATATCAACAGTCAAGCCCATACACAATGCACACAAGTTCCCAGCTTGGAGACAGCAGCAACTGCCTGAGATGATAGAAAACATTCCTGGTATTGAGAAAAAGAACACTCAGCATGAAACCGAAAGAAGAGAAATAACCCTAAACTACATAAAAGAACATTACCCAAGCAGGAATTGGACCCATGCATATACAGATGGATCAGCCAAAAATTCAATAGAGAATGGAGGAGGAGGAATTCTCCTAAATTTAAAAAATGGAGTGAAAAAAACACATTCAATGGCAACTGGAAAATTCTCAAGTAACTTCAAAGCGGAGGTAGAGGCTTGAAAACTGCAGCAGAAATGCTCCTGATGGAGGAAAATAAAGAGAAGCAAATAGCTATCTTCACAGATGCAAAGTCAGCTGTCTCAATACTCAAGAGCAATAACAGCACAGAACTAACTGACCTAAGAGCAGCACTCCGTGGTCTATGCCAGAAATCCAAAAAAGTTGTAATACAGTGGATCCCATCACATTGCAGTATACCTGGAAATGAAGAGGCTGACAGACTGGCAAAAGAGGGCGGACGACTACCACAGCCTGACATAGACATAACCTATAATGAGGCAAAGAGGTTGATAAAAAGCACTTATAGAACCAAATGGGAATCTGAGCATCCAGGCCATCAGAAGGATGATGCATATTACAAACTCGACCGAAGAGAACAAGTAGCAATCTTCAGACTCCGCACAGGACATAACAGGCTGAAATACCACTTGTTCAATAAACTAAAGATAGGAGATACTGATGAATGTAATTGTAGAACTGGAAAAATGACAGCAAAACATTTGCTGCAGGATTGCCCAACGTATGCAGAACAGAGAAAGATATTTTGGCCCACACCTGCTTCATTTGAGGACAAGCTCTATGGAGATATCAACAAGCTCAAGTTGACCGCAGCTTACTTTAACTACATACAGGTTGACATTTAAAGGTGCATGAAGACCCAGAGGCATGAAATGAAATATTGCTTGGATAGCAAATCCATTATGTGGAAAGTCCAAATCGAAAGCTCGCTGTGTGGGCTTCATAAAAGGTGGAAAAGTGTCCTAGTGGCACGAAATGGAATATTGCTTGGATAGCAAATCCATTACGTGGAAAGTCCGAATCAAAAGCCCATTGTGTGGGCTTCATAAAAGGTGGAAAAGTGTCCTAGTGGCATGAAATGGAATATTGCTTGGATAGCAAATCCATTACGTGGAAAGTCCGAATCGAAAGCTCACTGTGTGGATGTCATCTGCAGACTGCATACTTCTGGTTTCCGGAAGAACAGCCTATGGTGAACGGAAGGCCCAATATACGGAAGTGAGGCTAAGCAGCCATGTGCAGGACGTGACGATTCCTTGGGTGAGCCCAGTACCAGAGCGCTATGTATCGGCTCTGCAAGTATGGAAGCCTCCTTGGATGGCGGGGAATGCCCATGGTCTGCCCCTGCCTTCCCTTGAGGGCTGACCAGGATCTTTGGCTGTTCTATATGGACCAGCTGGGATGGGGGATAACACCACAACAGTGAGAGTCAAACGTCCTAAGAAACCCCCGGGAAGGTTAACCCGGTCAACAAATGCCCGCAGAAGTCGGATGTGTCGGCCTAACGGCGCAAGAACGCAGCTCTGCTGTAAACAGGCACAACGCAGTCACATCCGAAAAAAAACTCCGGATGAACGAAGAAGAAGAAGAAGAATAGGCCACCATGGCGGTAGAACAACGGATATCTGAACATCAGGAAGCAGTTCTTTGACTGCGGACTATCTGATGCAGTCCTGTTCAGTATGCAATGGCATATCATGCAGCGACAATCAATTTCCTGTCATGGAAGTTTGCTTGAAAATGTCGAGAGTCTGGGACTGTCCGGCGCCTTGGTAGAGTTTTTACAGTGGTGGTGTTAGGATCGGCGAGGAGGGCAGGGAGAGGGCGGGGGTAGGAGATGGACGAAAGAGGAGGAGGAGGGGGATTAACAACAGTAGCAGCAGCAGAAGAAGAAGAGGAAGAAGAACGAGGAGGAGGAGGAGGTGCTAGAGCAGCAGCAGTATCAGCAGCAGCAGAAGAAGAAGAAGAAGAGAAGAAGAAGAAGAAGAAGAAGAAGAAGAAGAAGAAGGAGTAGTAGGTGGAAGAAGAAATAACTGACGTAATCAGCTGCCTGTGACCCTCCATCCCCTGCTTCTTGACAACTAAAACCGTAGCTAAGGGGAACGGCTGTAGGGTAGTGACCAGACACTCGCCGGAGGGCCCTGGTGGCCAGGGATCGAACTCCATCTGGACTAGTGCGAATTTTTTATAACTGACATGGGATGCCAGGTCGACCCAGCCTACACTAACTACCAGGAAATATTTTAGAAAGTAAAGGAAAGTAAAGTCCTTCAAGAAACAAATGAAGATCGTAAACTGATTAGAGACATTAGACGTAGACAGTCAAAATGTTTTGGGCATGTTATGAGAAGAAATGAATTGGAGAACTTGGTGACAACTGGCAAGATCGAAGGGAAAAGACCAAGGGGAAGACCTAGAAGCAAATACCTGGATGGCATGGCCTCAACACGGAGCTGATCCACGACTCTGGTGATCGAGTGAGATGGCAAACCATGACCGCCCACACTTACCGGCATGGCACATGATGGATGGAAAGGAGGGACACTCATATCACCCAATGAGTGCCGACTGGTCTATACAAATACGGGCATAGTACGACATGCCCAAATTGCCTTAAAGTATGTGAAAGAGTACTTTACTTACAACGCAAAGTAGTTCATGGTAACCTCATTCTTCAGCATTGTATTATAAATACACATTATTTGGAAAACAAATCGATATCCATTGACATTTTATTTTCTGTAAGACGAAAACACTTTACGTTTTCTCAGCTTTGTGTCATGTCCATCCATCCATCGTGTGCCATGCCGATAAGCGTGGGTGGTCATGTTTTACCAGCTCACTCGATCACCAGAGTCGTGGATCAGCTCCGCGCTTCTGTCTCGAACATGCCACGTGGCCAAGTCATCCAGGTATTTACTTCTCGGTCTTCCCCTTGGCCTCTTTCCTTCGATCTTGCCAGTTGTCTCATGTAGGCCGGGGCAAGGGTTGGTCTTGAACCTGGGAAATTAAGGCCGTTGGCTAGTGCGTCGCCAACAGCAAGTTTTTTGTATTTTTTTTTTAAATGTTGCATATCCCTTACAGGACGTTGCAGTCAACACCAGCATTTTTGAGCTGCGGGAGTTATCAACGCGGCGTGAACCACTACCAATTCTCGCGCAAGTTACGTTACTCACGAGAATATACGGGATTACGGAGAAAGACGTTAACGCAAAGGCCAGGGAGACCGGCATTAGGGTTTTCTTTTTGTCCCCGACCGAATGAAAATCCACACCTTACCAATTATTCGAACCGGGTTTCCCCGAAGGAAAACCCGGCATTGTAGCCAATCGGCCAGCCGCTTTGTCTCGTCATTATCATGATATGGCGTTAAGCGTGAACGGCTAGGGTTCGCCATCACAACGATCACTACAGTCTTGGACTAGATCTGTGGTCTGGCCGCTAATCTGCCACAAAGCATAACCATCCAGGTATCTATCTCTTCGCCTTCCCCTGGCTCTTTTCCTCAGCAATTTCGACAATTGTCACTATTTTATTTCTCCTAATATGGCCCCAAAAATCGTGACTGTCCACGTCTAGTTTGTTTAATCAATTTACGATTTTATTTATGTATTTATTTATTTATTTTTGGACTTTTACGTTAGCTTTTTCTGTCAACCCATGGTATTCTTTGTTTTTTTTTTCCCCAGAAACCACATTTCCATTGCCGTAAGATGTTTTTCAGCTTGTCTGCTTGTTGTCCACGTTTCACATACGTAAAGCAAATAATCACGTTTGTGTGTTACGTGCACCCACAACAGAAGCAAAGAATTGTAATAATAATGTTACCTATAGAACATGTCGTAAGAACCGACTAAGGCGGTTTAGCCTTCCCAGGTGATCCGCTGTATCCAAGGGCGACGTGTTGCGTTTTCCAGTTAATGAAAGGTAATGGAACAGCGCCAATTTCACATGTCCGATTTGATGACAAAAGGCTTTGGGATAAGGTGTTTTCTCCTCACCTACCAGAGGTTCATGGTCGCCACCGTGATGAAGCGTGTCAAGGAACACACCTCGGAGACTTTGAAACTCCAAGCAAATCCCCACCATGATGGTAGAAGCTCAGCATCCGAGCATCATGTTCATGCTTATAGATATGCTCATGGTTGAAATGAATCTGCTGTTTGATTACCGGGAAGGATACACAGCCATAACCACTCCCCAAACTAAAAATGTATAGAAAAAATGTAAAAATGTAAACATGTCCTATAAATGTTGGCAGCTTGATCCATGGGATCTACTTCTTTTTCTCTTGATGTTGCTATTGTTTATGTTGTTGGTGTTGTTGTTGTTGTTGTTGTTGTTGTGTTCTTCTCCTCCTCCTCATCCTCCTCCTCCTCCTCCTCCTTCTTCTTCTTCTTCTTCTTCTTCTTCTTCTTCTTCTTCTTCTTCTTCTTCTTCTTCTTCTTCTTCTTCTTCTTCTTCTTCTTCTGCTTCTTCTTCTTCTCTTCTTCTTCTTCTTCTTCTTCTTCTTCTTCTTCTTCTTCTTCTTCTTCTTCTTCTTCTTCTTCTTCTTCTTCTTCTTCTTACACAAAATAGTCAAGCCTCTCACATTTCAGTATTTCCAACTTCGATGTGCATTTGTGTGAACTTTACTTACTCTAAGCAGGCTGCATTTAAGATAACGAACTCTGTCTATCCGCCTGAGATTTTCGTTCCTAAAATTTTCCACGGCAGCGGCTTTATTGCCTACTTTTTACATTTTCCAACCACCATGAGATTTTTAACGAGTACAACTTGTACATATGGCCTCCTGTTTTTCGCCCTCATCTGAGGGCGCTGGGTGTCCGATCCGACTCCCAGTTTGTGCAACAACAGCATCAACCAACCGGCCAACCAACCATCAAAGTAAATTACCACGCGCCGGTAAAGTAATCACAGTGTGTCGAGACCACATTTAGTGCTGTTTTACTGTTACAATCTGGCGAATCAGTTTTCACACATTAAGTATGGAAAGCCATAGTGGCCAAGTTCTTAATTGACAGATTAGTGGTTGGGTGGATCACTTGGGTGAGGCTGCTTAGATGTGGTTCCATAGAAGAATGATGAAAACAAGTTGGGCAGATAAAAAGAGTAATAAATAGTCTTGAAAGCAGCAACTAACTCAGGAGATCCAGTGAAGAACTCAAGCGAACCGCCCTGTTCTTGACATGTGCAGGAAAAACCGCAAAGCAAACGTTGATCACTGAAGAAGCAGACAAATGAGAGAGAGAGAGAGCCAAAGGTAAAACGACCTGATTACTTGTTTCGGAAGCAGGTAATCTACATTCATTGTCTGTCTGCCTGTTTGCTTGCCGCATGCCCATCTATCTTTTTTATATAGCTAATCTATCTACCTACTTTTACCTACCCACCTTGCTGACTGTCTTCCCTTTATGCCCAGCTATCTACCTACCCACCCACCCACTCACCTGTCTGTCGGTTGACCTTCCTACCTGCCTGCCTATTTGCACGCGATATCTATCTATCTGTCTGTCTGTCTGTCTGCCTGCCTGCCTGTCTGTCTGTCTGTCTGTCTGTCTGTCTGTCTGTCTGTCTGAAAGTCGTTAATCCCTTAGCCAAGGAGCCCGGTAACAATAAAGTAGAAACAATATATACGAGGAGGATTCAAATGAAACCTAAGTGGTCGTCCCCCCCCCCCCCACCTCCCTCCCCCCCCCCCCCCCCCCCCCCCCCCGTGAATATATTCTGAAAAAGTAAAGAACGAATGTATTAACTATTTTTCTATGTAGCCACCACTGTATTCAATGCAAGTCCTCCAGCGCCAATAAAGTGATTGGATTCCTATGGAAAAGAAAAAAAAAATTCTCTAGGGCGCGTGTGTAACCACTCATGCACACCTGATGTACAACTTCATCGGACCTAAAAGTTTTGAAACTTCCTACTCCACTCATACACTTGCTAGATTGACAGGCATGTATCACAATACTGGACCTTTATTCGCTCATGAATTTATATAGGTTTCACCCCTTCACTGGTTTAAAAAAAAAAAAAAAAAACCAATAACAGAACGCTTCTCCTCTTTTGTGCATGTAAAAAGTGGGGTGGCCATCTTTAAACTGTCCTTATGACGTCACCATGTTCATCTACACCGTTATATCACGTGCTTAATACTCTTGACACCCTCAACAACAATATTGACAGGTTACAAGACACTGGCATGGTTATTGTAATTTGTATCACACTTTTAAGGTTTTGATATGCAGTCCCCTCATATTTTACTAATCCCAAGTCCTCTGTAAGTACGGGCGCGTATGACAGAGATCTTCATTGTCTCATCATTGACGAATGGGAAACTCCAGCTGCACCTCTAAGTGGTGGAGGGCGGACTACAGTTGTGTGAGAAACTCCATTCTGGGATCCGGGTGTCTACCGATTTAAGTGGACAGCTCTGCATCTGAGCAGAGTAGGGCACCCACTTGGCCTAAGTATAGCTTCGTGGCGAAGTGGTGAAGTCGCTTGTCTTATGCTCCGAATATAGGGGATTTGTTTCCGGGCGTCGCTTTTCGAATCACGAGTGCAGTTGTTCTAGGAGACTTCTGAAGGATTGCCAATTGAGCTACGGGTTTTGTGCACTGCTGAACACTTCCGGCAGGCCTCTCAGTGGAAAGATACTGAGTAATATAGGATAAAACCCGGCTCAATGAAGTCGATCTTCTCGCCTAAAATCTATCCATTTAACTCACTTGTCCTGACATTTGGGAACTGTTATCAAAGGCACGTGGAAGGCAAGGGGAAACCACCACACTATCTCCTCAAAGTTGTATGAATAGAAGCAGTTGAGTATCAGAGACTTTATTATTATACTGGTTTTCTCAGTGTGTGTCATTTTCTCACTTCTTTGATCAGTTGTGTTTATTTATTTCTCTCTACCAGCTCCACATTAGTGACTCCGTCATACTATTGTAGTACTGTTGGCCACTGGCACCAGTTTATGAATGCTTCTGTACTGCACCTTGCCGTCTTCACTGACGATAATTTGTTACATTGTACTTCAAAACAGGCATAATAACTACAACCCGTGGCGGTAGACCAGGAGTGGAGTTATACCTCTCCATAACACACAGCCTGGGCAGAATTGTAGATACCATGTGTTGCTCATGCAGCATGATGTCTCTCTCGGCCTGCCTAGTTTACTCCAGAGGAAAGGTATCACCAATACGTCTGGAACAAGGCACGCTGCAGAAGCTGCCGGATCAGCAAATCAATGCTGTAACTGCCCGCCTATCTAAGCTTCGATCCTAGACCAGTTGATGAATGAATGCGTGTAGCCTACTGATCATTGCTATGGTCGCTTTCTGTGTTTATGATCCATGCCGGTGTGTGAAATGAACCTGCTACTCAGTCAGCAGAGAAATTATAATCGCGGGGGTATTAAATCCTCGGCCACGCCGACCTCTGGTTTAACATTAGAGTTAAATAATCTAAGTCTGTCGCGTTATTTAATGTCTGTAAACTTCCACAAATAACCTAGTGCTATGAAAGCTTCTCTTGACCTTTGTATGTTTGTATTTTAATTTATATCTGTTGCCTTATTCTAAAAGAAGAAGTCGCTAACGCTATGAAGAAAGGAAAAACAGCTGGGCCAGATGAAATCACAATAGAAGAATTAGAAGCATTGGGAGAATTTGGAGTAGATATATTAACCAAAATGTTGAATGATATTTACAGCAGTGGATATTTACCTAGCGACATGCTGAAATCTGTATTTATAGCTATACCAAAAAACCCAAAAGCAATTGAATGCGCGAAGATTTTCGTACAATTAACCTCATAAACCATGTCACTAAGCTTCTACTCAGAATTATAATCAGAAGAACAAGAAAGAAAATAAAAGTTGAAATTGGAAAAGAATAGTATGGTTTTATGGAAGGAAAGGGTACAAACAATACAATATATATATATTACGAACTCTAATAGAAAGGTCAATAGATACACAGAAGGACATATATTTGTGCTCCATAGATTATACTAAGCATTTGATAAAGTAAAACATGATGAAACTGATTAAAATGTTAGATGATATCAACATTGATGGGAAAGATTTAAGAATAATAAAGAATATTTACTAGAACCAAGCAGCAGCTATTAAAATGGGAAATAAAGAGGGTAGTTACGAACAGATAAAGCTAGGAGTACGACAAGGGGGTGTCTTGTCGCCTGATCTCTTCTCCATCTATAGTGAAATAATAATGAGAGAGATCAAAGAGATGCCAGGAATACTAATCGGAGGCTTATAATATAAGCAATATACGCTATGCAGATGACATCAGTATTAGGTGGCGGATAATGCAACAGACCTACAACAATTGTTGGACATTGTAGTAACAGAGAGTGCACAGAAAGGACTCCCCTTGAATATCAGGAAAACAGTAACAATGGTGATATCAAAGAACATGGTGACACCAAAATGTACATAGAAATAGAAGGGGTAATTCTTAACCAAGTGGATAATTTTAAATACCTAGGGACATTTATAACACCAGATGGAAGATGTACAACGAGATTAAGAGCAGAATAGGGCAGCCAAAAGCCAAGAGAGTGCTGAAATGCTATATAGAACTAGTTTTTCTGTACGGCAGCGAATCTTAGAATGTAAATGAACAAATTAGGAAGAACTTAGAAGCAACAAAGATGCGGCTTTTGAGACGAATGTTGCGAATTCCTTGGACTGCCAGAGTGAAAAGAAAAATAAAGTCTACAGGGTCGACTTCATTGCACCGGGTTTTATCCCATATGGCTCGGTCTCTTTCCACAGCGCGGAAAGCGTCACACAAAGCACGAACTCCGTAGCTCTAGCGACGACCCACAGGAGAACCGAAGGACGCGGCCCGGAATCAAACCCACAACCCGAGTCAAACGGCTTGACCACTTCGCCACGAAAACTCCCTCCAGAGTAACTAACAACGACTGCCCGAAAGAGGCTAATGAAACTAGAACATTATATACAACAATAAGACAGAGACAAACAGCTTTCTTTGGACATGTGATGAGAAGAGAGGCATTGGAGACAACTGGAAAGATCGAGGGGAAGAGAGGCAGAGGCAGACCAAGAGAAATGATACTGGACGGATTGAAACGGTGGCATATCATCAGCAGAGGTGATCCAGAACACCAAAGACCGAGATCTGTGGAAAGCCATGAAAGCCTACGCCAGCTGGCAGGGCGCTTGATAATGATGATGATCTGTTGCCAAGATCCGCCTACATTGCTACCTAAATGGTTGTTTTGATTCCACTTCTTATACACATTTTTTGTTTGCGTTCGCTCGCTTTGAGCTCAAACGTAGTCCAGACACGTGCTTCTAATTCACTGGGCTGATGTTTTCGTGTGGATTAGATTTCCCTATTACGAGTGCCCCTCGCCATCAGGCGAACCCACTCCAACTTTTGAGGTACTTGTTATTTACGGCAACGACGAAAAGACAACATTTTATTCCAACTGACCGGTGTAAGTGCTGAACAACTACCTCGGCATCAGCACATGGGAAGTTTAAGAGCGAGCTTTCTAATCCATTCGGCCATGCCTACCTCCACTGCAAACATACTATTCAGAGTTAATGTAGTGGCATCCCCTTGCCTTCTGCACTCCCATGGTTAGTTTGTCGCCTTCGCCGTAGACAGCAACAGGACAAGTGAGTGCCCTGCTCTGATGAGGAACAAAGTAGTCCGCTGATCTCCAGAACACCATCACCTGATCAACGTTTTCTGCACTCCGTACTTTGTCTGTCTTCTACCTCAAACAAGTGCAGTCATGGAAGGCAGAACTTGTACTTCACTGAAAAGAATCCCAGATGGAAAAACGAACGGTATGTGGATAAGAAAACAACAAACCTGTGAAATAAGAAGGAAGCGACACAAGACAGACAGGAAATTGCTTGTCATTGTGTTTTTGTGCGTTTATAATCAAGATTCGAGAGAATGAAGACACGAAATTGATTTTCAGTGGTTTAAGAGTGTTGCTTGTTGTTCATCGAAGATTCCGTCGTTTCTAGAGCTTGCCTTGCGAGTATTAGTTATCCATGTCGACAATTCTCCTTTACGTGTAAACAGTCAAACAAGCACTGTCTCATTTTATTATTTCTGTGTTCATTGTTGTCTTTTCCTTTATAACATTATAAAATAACACAAAGTAATACAGCCTCCATCATCATCTAGTGCCTTGCCGGCTGGTGTGGGTGATCATGCCTCTCCACAAATTGCGATCTCTGACGGAAGGGATCAATTTATATGTTGACTCCCTTCCATGCCATAACATAAGACTGTCAATAATCTTCTCACGCTGTCTTCCTCCCTATCTCTCTTTCCGCAAATCTTTCCGGTTGTCACAACATGTTCCATTTTATGTCTTCTCATAACCTGTCCAAAAATTATGACTGCCTCTTTCTGATGTTTGTGATAAGTTGCCTTTGCGACTCAACTTTCCTTAAAACGTCTTGATTGCTATTTCTATCTGTCAAATTAATTTTCAGCATTCCTCTATAAAACCACATCTCCAAGGCTTCCAGGGATTTTTTCGCCTGTTTACTAATTGTCTAATATTCACATCGTATGTTAAAACTGGTTCTATGTAACATGTAAGCACTCTATTTCTAACTTGCAAGGACAGTGACTTATTTGCACAAAACGTTCTTCATTTGATAAAATGCAGTTTTTGCTTGTCCTATTCTATTCTTTATATCAGTGATGCATCTTCCATCTGTTATTGTGTTCCGTAAAGCTGTATTTGGATAACTATGCTTCGAATTGCAGCTTTACTGAACACAAGTACTGAAAACACTGCATTTCCGTATTAATGTTCTGTAAAGCTGCAATACTTTGTGTTATTTAATATTGTTTACATTTCCACAGCTTTACCGCGGTTCCACTAATTTTATTCATACTTTAACTCTGTTCCTGGCGGGACATTGCGATTAACACTACAAGTTGATTTTCTAAACAATTTTACGTTCAGTAGTTTGACATTGCTTTCTGAACGAGAAGTGAATGTCTAAGCCCAACTGACCTGTGTGCGGAATGTTTTTATGCGTCCCATAGCAGTTTCCTGCCATGGGTCTGCGATGTGACACCACAGTTTGTAGGCCTAGAACACGGAGGAGAAGGCGGCCAATCTTTCCCTCACTGTAGTTATTGCGACGAGCCCGGGGGTCGAAGCCGCGTCCGTTCGAGTTCATGCCATTTGCTAAATCGGCCAATAATTGCTTTTACATAATAACACTCAGTGTTTGAAGTGCTTAAAGTACACATTACGCGGTACTGAAGGACACACTAGGGTTGATTTCTTAAAAGTGATAATTAGGGTATGTTTGCTTTAAGTAACTACTAGTATAACACAGTAGTATAATAGTAGTGTATAATTCTAGTATAATGAATTATAGTATTTAAATTAACAACTAATGTAAAAGTAGTTTAAGTAACAGCTAGGGTAAAAGTATTTAAACTAACAACTAAGGTTAGTCAGTTGTTGTTTTTTTTAAATTTTTAAAAAATATCCTACTTACAAGGTATCGCTGTTAACATCAGCGTTTTACTGCTGTTGTTGATGTCTTGGCAAGTTTACGTTCAGTAGTTTGCCATTGCTTTCTGAACCACCGGCTCCCATACCAATACTTTAAAACCCAGCGCAACACGGTTTCGAACGCAGGTAAGAGGGCTCACGAATCGCGTCTGCAAGCCCTTAGCCAGGGATACCTGCAGTCAGTTAGTTACAATCACAAAATAGTCGCTTATTAAAGTTCGCAGAAGCCATCATGATTAATCTGCATAGGCCAGCTTTGCGTAAATAGAAAGAAATGACAGTCATTTTTAAATTATCGTGGTGACAATTGAAATTACTGTGCGAACATGTGTATATTTCAGCTTGAAGGATTTATGTAGTGTGACTTGTGCAGTATGTACATGACGCGATGCAGCGAAATATGCCAGGCAATAAATCGTGCAATCTATTGTTTGTGTCTTCGTTATTCAAATTCACTGCGGGAAAACGTTGTTTTGATAATCTACACAGAGCATTTAAAGTAACAACCAGACAGAGCGTTGTAAGTAACAACCTAGACAGTGCATTTAAAATAACGTAGACAAAAGTATTTACAGTAACAACCTAGATAGTCCATTTAAAATTACAACCGAGACAGAAGCATTTAAAGTAACAACATAGACAGATTATTTTAAGTAACAACCTAGACATTGCATGTAAAGAAACAACTGGGGCAGAGGCATTTATGTAACAAGGGTAAATAACAAGGGTAAATAACAAGGGCATACAGGAGTAAGGCGAATTATTGTTTGTAACTGGAAAAGAATTGAAAGCATTTTGTTAACCATATTTTACTATATTTTTAAAACCTTCTGCCTTCGTCTGATAGGCCTATTATTGTTTAACCGGCAGGGCTTTGGGTTGCAAGTGTTTATTTACCCTTGTTTCGAATAAACATATTAGGTGCAACGGGTAGATGGCGTTGATCGATTAAGGTGCCCCCCTCAAATTTATAAGGTACTAGCTGACCCGGCCCGGCTTTGCCCAGGCCCTGGAGGGGATCTATCTATCTATCAGTCTGTCTGTCTGCTTGTGTGTCTGTCTATCTGGCTGACCCGGCCCGGCTTCACCCAGTCCCTGGTGGGGAGCATCTCATTTAATTCATATAAGTAGTCATATAAGCTCTCCCGTTCCCGACTATCTGTCTGTCTGTCTGTCTGTCTGTCTGTCTGTCTGTCTGTCTGTCTGTCTGTCTGTCTGTCTGTCTGACCGGGCACGGCTTCACCCAGTCCCTGGTGGGGAGCATCTCATTTAATTCATATACGTAGTCATATAAGCTCTCCCGTTCCCGACTATCTGTTTGTCTGTCTATCTGTCTGTCCCGGCCCGGCTTCACCCAGTCCCTGGTGGGGAGCATTCCAATTCCAATTCCAATGTTCAAAACAAAAATTCCAAATTCGTCCTCGTCTAACCTGCTTCATCAGCTGTGGTTCTTATTGAGGATCATGGTTTTGTGGGTGTATTCACCCCAATTCTTGTCTTGTGAGTCCTATCTCGGACTGGTTATGTAGCGTTTGTGTCTGTGACGTCAGCAGTGGTCGGCGGCTATCCTTTGTGCTCTTCTGTTGTTGTGGTTTTCTTTGTTTGTGTAGGCACCTGGCTCGTCTGGCTGCAGTCCTTATAAGGACTTTTTATTGGGTTTTTTAGTCTCCTGTTCTGTGCTCTGTGCATTGCCCGTATCTTTTGTGTGCAGTCCTTAAAGGGACTTATTGTTTTCCCACTCCAGGCGTCGTTGTTTAGCTTGCCTCGCCTTTTCTCGGCAGAGTGCAGCGTGGGCGGCGCACTCCTCTTCGTACTCTCTCCATTCGTCTTCGTCGACCTGTTGTACGAACCACTCCTCTACCTGGCAGGATGCTGATTTCATCTCGGGTTGCTTAGATATCGTGGCTGGACTACCGGCTACTGATTGCTGCGTCTGATTGGTCTGTGGCTTGGCTCCTTCGTGCGTCTTTTTGCTTCCTTTTTTGTGCATTGTTTTCATCAGTTTTTCGACGTTTTTTTTGTGGTGCTTCATCTTGCTTCTTCTCTTCTGTTGGTTTGGGTTGATGCTGCATCCTTTCGGCTCTCAGTAGTTCTCTTTCGGTCTTGATCTTTTGTAGGATTTCCTCGTTTTCCTTCTTCATTTCAGCCATGCACTGGATCTCTTGTTTGATGTTGAGCTGGATTTCTTTCATGTCGGCCAGCAGCTTCTCATTATCGTTGGTCGGATTCGTCGTCAGCAGTGCCTTGACTTGTTTCTTCAGCTCGTCTATCTGCTTTTGAAAATGATCTCTTTCAGCTTGTGCTATGCCCGTAGCTGTCTCGCCCCTCTGCTTTTTACCTTGAATGGTGTCTTTGTGATGATGGCGATTTTTAATACGTCTCTCTGTCTCTGCAGGTACGGACAGCCCAGGTATCTTGCTCCATGTTTGCCCAGGCAGTTGGCACACTTTCTTTTGTTGTTGGGTGCTCGGAAGTCTGTGTCCATCTTGGCCAGCGGACACTCCTTGAAGGCGTGGTGATCGGCGCAGTATCGGCAGATTTCCGTCTTACTGCGACACGTAGCTCTGCTGTGGCCGGCCTTCTGACATCTGGAACATTGCGTGATTCTTGGTATGAATCTCTCTGGCTGCTGCATTCTCTTTTTGAATGATGCTGTGGTCGGCATCTCGCTGCCCTCCGACGTCACTACTGCCAAGGTTGTAGGTATCTTGGAGTAGGTGAGAAGCCGCTCCGCCTTCAAGAATCGGATGTGAAGATTCTCTTCACGTAGCTGCTTCAGGATTTCTTCACTTGTCAGCTCCACAGGAATCAGCTTGACTACCCATCGGACTGTTTTCGAGTCGGTGTTTCCGACTCTGGTGTCTTTCTCCTCCTTCTCTGCTGTCTTGGTTCTTGACTGCGTTGGGCTGTCAATCTTCTCCCTCGTAGTAGCTTCAGTGATGGCTGTAGTATCAGGCTCTTTGATGCAGCTAGCAGGTGGGCTCTCGACGTTCTTCTTGTTGTCGGCTCCCACGCTGCACATCTTGGCAACATAAATGGACACACATAGTATTATTTGGCACTCACAGAAGAAGAAGAAGGAAATAGAGATTAGAAGACGCACTAGACAACATAAAATTTGAAAGCTATAATAGTTACCAACCGGGATCGAACCTGTCGCCTCCAAATGACGACGGCGCCTCGCTGCAGGAACAAGTGTACTTCGACGCACGACCAACTAGACACTCCAAAAAAAGTGTCTTCATTGGTCGTGTCTATCATACACATGAACCAAACAACTATGGAATATGGACAGAATTCGTATCAAACCTTTGAGATACCTTCATAGGTCTCATAATTTATATTTAAACCAGCATAGGTCAAATAACAAACACACAAACACATCAGACCGTAATGCTGTTGTCGAGTATATATGAACAAACATTTATAGAAGAGAAATGATTGGTCGGTTCTAATAATGTACACGTAAACACAAGAAATAAATGGGGAGAACCGTTGAGGCCACTAAGACGATTACATAAATGGACACACATAGTATTATTTGGCACTCACAGAAGAAGAAGAAGGAAATAGAGATTAGAAGACGCACTAGACAACATAAAATTTGAAAGCTATAATAGTTACCAACCGGGATCGAACCTGTCGCCTCCAAATGACGACGGCGCCTCGCTGCAGGAACAAGTGTACTTCGACGCACGACCAACTAGACACTCCAAAAAAAGTGTCTTCATTGGTCGTGTCTATCATACACATGAACCAAACAACTATGGAATATGGACAGAATTCGTATCAAACCTTTGAGATACCTTCATAGGTCTCATAATTTATATTTAAACCAGCATAGGTCAAATAACAAACACACAAACACATCAGACCGTAATGCTGTTGTCGAGTATATATGAACAAACATTTATAGAAGAGAAATGATTGGTCGGTTCTAATAATGTACACGTAAACACAAGAAATAAATGGGGAGAACCGTTGAGGCCACTAAGACGATTACATAAATGGACACACATAGTATTATTTGGCACTCACAGAAGAAGAAGAAGGAAATAGAGATTAGAAGACGCACTAGACAACATAAAATTTGAAAGCTATAATAGTTACCAACCGGGATCGAACCTGTCGCCTCCAAATGACGACGGCGCCTCGCTGCAGGAACAAGTGTACTTCGACGCACGACCAACTAGACACTCCAAAAAAAGTGTCTTCATTGGTCGTGTCTATCATACACATGAACCAAACAACTATGGAATATGGACAGAATTCGTATCAAACCTTTGAGATACCTTCATAGGTCTCATAATTTATATTTAAACCAGCATAGGTCAAATAACAAACACACAAACACATCAGACCGTAATGCTGTTGTCGAGTATATATGAACAAACATTTATAGAAGAGAAATGATTGGTCGGTTCTAATAATGTACACGTAAACACAAGAAATAAATGGGGAGAACCGTTGAGGCCACTAAGACGATTACATAAATGGACACACATAGTATTATTTGGCACTCACAGAAGAAGAAGAAGGAAATAGAGATTAGAAGACGCACTAGACAACATAAAATTTGAAAGCTATAATAGTTACCAACCGGGATCGAACCTGTCGCCTCCAAATGACGACGGCGCCTCGCTGCAGGAACAAGTGTACTTCGACGCACGACCAACTAGACACTCCAAAAAAAGTGTCTTCATTGGTCGTGTCTATCATACACATGAACCAAACAACTATGGAATATGGACAGAATTCGTATCAAACCTTTGAGATACCTTCATAGGTCTCATAATTTATATTTAAACCAGCATAGGTCAAATAACGAACACACAAACACTTCAGACCGTAATGCTGTTGTCGAGTATATATGAACAAACATTTAATAGAAGAGAAATGATTGGTCGGTTCTTCTTCTTCTTCTTCTTCTGCGATCATCCGGAGTTGTTTTTTTTTTTTTTTTTTTTTTTCCGGATGTGATTGCGTTGTGCCTGTTTACAGCAGAGCTGCGTTCTTGCGCCGTTAGGCCGACACATCCGACTTCTGCGGGCATTTGTTGACCGGGTTAACCTTCCCGGGGGTTTCTTAGGACGTTTGACTCACTGTTGTGGTGTTATCCCCCATCCCAGCTGGCCCATATAGAACAGCCAAGGATCCTGGTCAGCCCTCAAGGGAAGGCAGGGGCAGACCATGTCATTCCCCGCCATCCAAGGAGGCTTCCATACTTGCAGAGCCGATACATAGCGCTCTGGTACTGGGCTCACCCAAGGAATCGTCACGTCCTGCACATGGCTGCTTAGCCTCACTTCCGTATATTGGGCCTTCCGTTCACCATAGGCTGTTCTTCCGGAAACCAGAAGTATGCAGTCTGCAGATGACATCCACACAGTGAGCTTTCGATTCGGACTTTCCATGTAATGGATTTGCTAGCCAAGCAATATTCCATTTCGTGCCACTAGGACACTTTTCCCCTTTTATGAAGCCCACACAGCGAGCTTTCGATTTGGACTTTCCACATAATGGATTTGCTATCCAAGCAATATTCCATTTCATGCCTCTGGGTCTTCATGCACCTTTAAATGTCAACCTGAATGTAGTTAAAGTAAGCTGCGGTCAACTTGAGCTTGTTGACATCTCCATAGAGCTTGTCCTCAAATGAAGCAGGTGTGGGCCAAAATATCTTTCTCTGTTCTGCATACGTTGGGCAATCCTGCAGCAAGTGTTTTGCTGTCATTTTTCCAGTTTTACAATTACATTCATCGGTATCTCCTATCTTTAGTTTATTGAACAAGTGGTATTTCAGCCTGTTATGTCCTGTTCGGAGTCTGAAGATTGCTACTTGTTCTCTTCGGTCAAGTTTGTAATATGCATCATCCTTCTGGTGGCCTGGATGCTCTGATTCCCATTTGGTTCTATAAGTGCTTTTTATCAACCTCTTTGCCTCATTATAGGTTATGTCTATGTCAGGCTGTGGTAGTCGTCCGCCCTCTTTTGCCAGTCTGTCAGCCTCTTCATTTCCAGGTATACTGCAATGTGATGGGATCCACTGTATTACAACTTTTTTGGATTTCTGGCATAGACCATGGAGTGCTGCTCTTAGGTCAGCTAGTTCTGTGCTGTTTTTGCTCTTCAGTATTGAGACAGCTGACTTTGCATCTGTAAGATAGCTATTTGCGTGTCTTTATTTTCCTCCATCAAGAAGCATTTCTGCTGCAGTTTTCAGAGCCTCTACCTCCGCTTTGAAGTTACTTGAAAACTTTCCAGTTGCCACTGAATGTGTTTTTTTCACTCCATTTTTTAAATTTAGGAGAATTCCTCCTCCTCCATTCTCTACTGAATTTTTGGCTGATCCATCTGTATATGCATGGGTCCAATTGCTGCTTGGGTAATGTTCTTTTATGTAGTTTAGGGTTATTTCTCTTCTTTCTGTTTCATGTTGAGTGTTCTTTTTCTCAATACCAGGAATGTTTTCTATCATCTCAGGCAGTTGCTGCTGTCTCCAAGCTGGGAACTTGTCTGCATTGTAAATGGGTTTGACTGTTGATATGTTAAGTATGGGATCTGCCCTAATCTTTCGTTTTGCAGTTTCTACAAAGTTGCTACGCTTCAGTCTTCCCTTTCCAAAACCACTAAACCTTTTATACATAGGGTGGTCTGTCAATCTTCTAAATTTTTCAGCTTGTTGCTGGGCTCTGCTATCTCTTCTATCCTGCATTGGTTGTAAACAAGTTATCTTTTCTAATTCATTAATAGGCGTCGTCTTCAGGCTTCCAGTTATGATTCGCATTCCTTGGTTTTGGACTCTACTTATTTTGTTAAAGTTTGACTTAGCTGCTGTTGCCCAAGCTGCAATGCCATATTCCAGTGCTGGCCTCACCCGTCCAGTATATAACTTCTTGAGAACTATCTCATCTGCTCCCCACGTTGTACCAGCAAGCTTTTTCATGATTGCCATTCTTTGCCTTGCTCTTGTTCGATTTTTCTCAACCTGTGTCTTCCATGTCAGGCGACGATCAAAGGTGACTCCTAGATAGTTTGGATTTTCTTCATGGCGCAATATTTTTCCATTCAATACCAGCTTAGGTTGCTGAGTTTTAGTTGAGAGGGAGAACACTGTGCATGTTGTTTTCTCCTCACTTATCTTCACTAGCCATGATTTTGACCAGTCCTCTAGCGCTAATAGGGCTTGCTGTTAGCTGTACTAATATATTCTTCAGATGTCCATATGGCTAGGTCATCTGCAAAGGATGATGTGTGTACTCTGGCTGGAAAATTTTCCGTGATGTCGTTTATATATGCTAGGAATAATGTTGGTGAAAGAACTCCTCCTTGGGGGACACCTTGCTCCAACAGCATCATTTTGCTGGTTTGTCCTTGTACTTTTGTCCTGGCAGTTCTGTTCTCAAGGTAGTGGCTGATCCATTTGTACATTTTCCCACAGACATGCATTTTTTGTAGTTTTACTTTCAGTCCTTCCTTCCATACTTTATCAAATGCTTTTTCTAAATCTATCCAGACCGCTAGTGTGTGCTTTTTCTCTTGGAAGGCATCCTCTATTTCCTGAGCTATATAGGTTATTTGATCTTCAGTGGATCTGTACTTTCTGAATCCTGCTTGGTGAGGTGTTAAGAGTTGGTTTTCTTCCAGATGCCATGTTAGCCTGCCATTGATAATGCGTTCCATTAATTTTCCTACACAGCTAAGAAGACTGATAGGTCGATAGCCATTTGGTTCTTCCAGGTCTTTTCCTTTCTTTGGGACTGGTATTAGTATAGCTTCCTTCCATGCCTGAGGGACTATTCCCCTCTTCCAGCTGTAATTTAGGACTGCTAGTAGTTTCTTTTTTGCCTTAGTGCCTAGTCCTATTAGCATTTCATTTGTGATTCCATCCTTTCCTGGTGATGTCTTCTTTTTTAGGGTATTCATTGCCTGTTCCATTTCTTCCATTGTTAGATTTGCCATCATATATTCTGCTGCTGTCTCTGTATATCTATGATGTATCTGTTTATCTTTTATTGCATTCTTCTGTTCGGCTGTAATATCAATGTGGTTTGGACTGGCATAGTGTTCCATTAGTGCATTTGCAGCCTTTTTTCCTGTAAGCAAGGCATTTCCTTGTTTAATTGTTATTTGTTTGTTTCTAGGTCCTTCATTGTTCATGGCTTTCACTAGTTTCCATAGTTTGTTTCCATCCCTGTCAAAATTCAGGTTTTCTTTTTTTTTCCTCCAACAATCTCTTGTTGTTTGATTTACTGTTCTTTTATATTTTGCTGAGATGGCTTTGAGAGAGATGTTCGCTTCAGTTGTTTGTTCTCTCTCTGCGGTCTTCCTAGCATCTTCAACTTTGTCCTCCAAAATTTGTAGTTCTTCAGTCCAGTATGGTTTGTAATTTTTCCTCGCTCCTCTTGGAATAGACTCAGTGGCCGCCTGTATTATTGCTCTGTTTAGACTTTCCACCATTTGCTTCATGTTGCCATATCGAGTATTTATGTTTTCACAATATGTGTCTGTTAGTATGGCAAATCTGTCCCAATCTGCTCGTTTGTAATTCCAACGGGGCAAAGGCTTTTGCTCCTGTGGAACATACTCCATATTTATTACAAGCTTGATTGGTCTGTGGTCACTACCTGCTAATTGGTCAAGCACATGGCGATCGATTTTGTGGAGGATGTCTCCTGTGCAGAAAGCTAAGTCTGGAGTAGAAGTGGTAATCCATCTTCTGGAGTAAAAGCTCGGTGTGTCATCCGCTTTGTTGAGTAGATGGAGATTTGAGTCTATTTCCCAGTCCTCCACTTCATCTCCTCTTTTGTCAGTATCTGGGTATCCCCATCTTTCTGAACGGCTATTAAAGTCTCCGACAACAATGCAATTTGTGTCAGTTATTTCCATGTTTGAGAGTGTAAGATCCTTATCTGCCGGGCTATACAGATTGTAAATTCTTATTTTCACGTCCTTTATCATTATATCAACACCTATAATTTCCGTTTGGTTGTCAGAGATCACAGATACTTCGCTGCAAGGTATTGTATTTCGTGTAAGTATTAGAACTCCTCCTTTGTGTCCTTCGCGGTCGAAACGTGTGGCCTGATATCCCTTGACTGAAAATGTGCGATTGGCGTTGAGGTGTGTCTCTTGAATGCATGCCACATCTATTCTATCTTTATGAAGACGCTGTGTTAGGGAGGCTTTCTTGTTATAAACTCCTTCTGCATTCCATTGTAGTATGTTGAGTGTCCGGGGTGTTTGGTCAATAACTCTTAACCTACTCCTCTGTGCCTTGACTCCACAGCACAGGGGAAGGTGACCACCAGTAGTCATGGGTGGACCCCCTCGAGGCAGGGGGCCCGGCACTATCACCGCCTGATGGGACTTCACGGGATTAGCACCATAACGATTATTTTCATCTGTGGCATCATGAAATGATAAAGTTACGTTGCACTTCTTTGTCAAGCCTGTGGCTCAGTACATCCGATTTCGACAAGCATTTGTTCGGGATGCTTTCCCTAGCCTTTGACTGTCCCCAGTCTACCTACAAGGCAGCAGGTTTGTGCGTCACTTCGTCTGGTCCCTCTCCCTTGACCTGTCCGACATGGGTGACCCTACCAGTAGCTGTGCTACCGTCGGCATAGCTCTTGGGGTCATTGGAACGCTCAAGCCCCTCTACCTCGTCAAGGTGGACGCACGGCAGAGGGGGGGTCGGTTTCTAATAATGTACACGTAAACACAAGAAATAAATGGGGAGAACCGTTGAGGCCACTAAGACGATTACATAAATGGACACACATAGTATTATTTGGCACTCACAGAAAGAAGAAGAAGGAATATAGAGTTTGAAACGCACTAA
>JACEFZ010002475.1:0-68630 GCA_014155875.1 Cepaea nemoralis | reverse complement strand
AAGTTGTCTACGTTCACAGGCAGAATCGAGTCGAGAGTTTGGAGAAAAACCCCAATCTCAGACCCTATAAATACAGACCCAGACGTCGCAAACACATCAAGAAAAGTGTCAACAAAAGATGGGACCCACACCAGTCTCGTGATCGGAGTGGAGAATCATCTCCTGACCTGCCCATATCTTCACAAATTCCAGCAGCAACTATGACGCCATTTTCATTAAACGCCCAGCAACCGTCGCAGAACTTTAGCATGCACTATACTTCAAGTACTGCCAACACTACTGAATGTGCTTCATTGCAAACACAGAGTCAGTACAACGTCAATAACACTGCGTTTGGAACAAACTCAGCTAAGTGTGTAAAAACTGAGTGCTCAAGCAACGAACAGCTTTGTAGCGCGTCCACATCTTGTTCTAATTTGCTGCGAAGAATTTCTACAGAATTGTGTCATACAGGATACATGTTTTCTTCTCCTCCAGATTGTGCCAAAGCTTGTATTGGTGCTTCTATGATGAACTATAATCCTATATATTCGTCTTCAAGCACGGAGATGAACGTAGTGTATAGTGATGCCCACGGCAAAAAATATCCATATATTATGGAATCACCTACACGTTTAGAATATGTAAGATCTGTCCAAGATCGTGCATTTACTCCATGCAGCATGTCTAATAGTGTGGATATGAACGCCATGTTACCCGAATTCGTTACTGATCTCAAACATAACGATCAGCAGTCTGTGCCGTATGGAGTTACCATGACCATGGCTACGAAACCCAGTTATGTATTAAATTCTGATATCTACCAACTGGATCAGTATTTAGAAGCAACACTCCATCGTACAGCCAAAGTAAATCCACACATCCTCGGAGAACCTTCTTTCTATGACCTCCCAAAACAATCATCGCACCAAGTCCTTACTGGCAGTGACATTCCCAAAGAACTCTGTGACGTGCCTGGCCAGCAACCGTTTGTTCTGCCGCCAGAAGCCATGCAGGTGGCAGAAACCCCCGACACCGCAAAAGTTTTAGAGTACAGCTTAGCTATGGAAGCAAAATATATCCACCACATCAAGTCATCGTTGAATGACAGCGATCAAAAACGTTATTTAAGTACATCGTGCGAGCCTCGTATTGTTGCCACCGAAAGCAACCCGAAGGCATCAAGCTCACGCACTTCCAGCACCCACCAGGACAGCTGTTATTTTTCCAGCTGCCAGGGCAGACAGTTGTCACTCAGCAGTGACACATCTGAGCTGTCCAGCACCAGCGATTTGTCCGATTTGGATTATTCTCGAAGACGGCCTCCGTTACTGAGACAAACACCGGTAACTAGTGTAGAGTATGATGAAGATTATACAAATAACGTAGTCAATGAGTGTGCTCTTATCACACCACCAGCAACACATCATTCGTACTCGTATTCCATGAGCAGTGTTGCCACTTCTGTTGATTCCGCTAGGTTGTCTAGTTCAAGATCATGCCAGAGTCTAGAGACTCCAGAAATGACGAAGTTTAACACACCAACTGTATTGAGCAGATCTCCCTTTCAAGATCTGAACTTAGAGTTTAGCCACTCGCTGGTGAACAACATGGCGACTTCGGTATTCTTGGAACCACGTGACACGATGTCCCACGCAGAGTTAGACAGTATTATATCATGTCTGACTTCTGCGGCGTCAGACGTCAACACTTCAACCGTATTGAAGAAAACATCGCTCCACAGCAATCATAACAACTTTGAGGCAACACGGGCGACACGGGTTTCCGAGAAGACACCAGCAGATTACAGAATGAACACGCCGTTGTACGAATCCGATTCAACTGACGATGGAGGCCATTCCCAGAGCAGCAGTCGACGAGGCTCAATCATTGATCTCACCTCCTCAGTCTTTGAATTGTCCAGCAAACCAGAAATATCATATTACACAGATCACAGTGACAGTAGCGCCGACGATACGTCTGTGATTATTGCAGCATTTACTAATACAGCTGTACTGTAGCAACGCAGAATGTTATGTGACAACGTTTGTTAAAATATAACCCCAAGATACAGCTGCTTGGACACACTGTTATTTGCACAAATGTAGACATTATTAGTGAAAAGTGGCCCACCTGGTTCCGTATGTATGAAGACAATATTAAGATGATTGAGGACACAGAATGAGAGTAGTGAGAATTTCTCTATTATCTATGAATGACGGTTTATGGTTCATCATCATTATCATTATGTGCCATGCCCACAGACGTGTGCGGTCATGGTTAGCCTTCTCTCGGATGAGGTCTATGTTCCTGTCCCTGTTATGCCATGTAGAAAAAAAAAATACTTGCGATTCACATTTGCCATAAAATCTATAAGAAATGTCTGGACTGCAATAAGTTTGAATACGTCTAGTAAACTCGATAATCTAACCATCTGCCTCTTTGTCTTCTTTCAGCTTTATAGTCTTATTACCCTGTAGTCACGACGCCGTGGTTGGCGTTATTCGTTGTCCCTCGGTATATTCAATATATGGCCTGGTACGTCAGATGTTTCTAGTTCTGTCTCTTCTAGTGCAGCCTGCAACTTTACATCAAGTATTCACTGCTAATTTCCTTTGTCATGCATTTCCTCTCTTGACTTTTAGTGAATAGTAAAGTTTGGCATTGGTAGAAGTAGAAGAGATACAAATACGCACATCATCACTTATCACACGACTTCTATACTGACGTGCTGATTTCTGAATGTTTGATTCAGTAGTAGCAAGTGGGAAGCTCGAACAAAGAATGCCATCCGACACAGCAGCTCACAACTTTGGAAATCATCATTTGAACAGCCAGCAAAATATTTTACAAGATCTGTTTTTTTTTCCCTCTAAAATTCTACGTCTCTTGTTATGTTATTCTTCTCTTAATCATATACTATATAGTTAACAGTCACTCTTTGCTGTCTGTAAAACAAGGTTGTTTAATTTTCTTTACCTTGTTTTTGTTCTACTATTTTACAAACCGTTATTTCAAGTTCGCAATGGCAAACTACTGAGCGTAATCTTGCCAAGAAATCAACAATCAGCTGAAAGATGCTGATGTTGACAGCAATGTCCTGTAAAGGATATGCAAACATTTTTTTTTTTTATTTCAAGTTCATTAATTGTCAGGTAATCTTTCTTACAAAGATCATATGCCACGAGGAATGCATTTGACATTACTAGCTATTTTGGTTTCATGGATGATATAACTTGTTGCTTAGTTGATGTGCGGCAGACTTCTCTCTGGTGAACCTCTTCCTTTGCTAGAATTGTGTGTGTTCCGGGATCGGTATCTCTTTCAATGCAGTGTATGTAACATTACCATAATGCGTTTACGTATAGTCAGTGAACACTGTAGAGTTTATGAACGAAGTCGGTGAACGCTAGGGTTCTTGAATTGTCAGTGAATACTATAAAGTGTTGTGAACACCTAAAGTGTGTCAATGAAGTCAGTCAACAATGTAGGAGTATTGGATTGTTTTTTACTTTGAGCTCCCTCGCTTTGAACTCACGCATAGTCCATACAGCTACTTCTAGAACTGGATTATCTTTCCGTATTACCATAGGCGAACCCACTTCCGCTTCAGAGGTACTTGTAACTTAAGTCCCAAAGTCAAGGACGAGAAGTCAATATTTTAGGCCAACTGACCAGTGTAGGGGTTGAACCCCCTACCTCGTAATCAGCACACCGGAAGTTTAAGAACGAGCGTTCTGATCCATTCGGCTAGGCTGAGCTCCATTATGTGACTTGAGGATGCAGTAAAATATTCTCGTCATGTGGGCATGAGTCATGATGACGCATTTCTCAAATAACACCACAAAATAAATAACGGACCGGTGCCGGGAACCAGGCAGCTGTGCATTGGGCGTGTCCTCAAGGAGCCAGACTAGAGTTATATCAGCGCTTTTGTAAAACTGACGTTGTTGACCATATTCAAAGGCATTTGATTGTGTACAACATCAGAAACTTTGGGAAATCATGAGGAATGTGGGCTTTCCATCACATGTAATACAACTCTATCTAGGTCAACAAGCAGCGGTTAGAATAGATGGCGAGACATCAGACTGGTTTGACATCAAGCAAGGAGTCCGTGAGGGCTGTGTAGCTGTCACCCTATTTATTTAACCTTTACGCCAAAAATATAATGAGAAATGTCATAGATGATATAACCAGAGAGCAATATGATGCCCTAAATATCGGTGGTCATGAAATACCAGAGATTCGATATGCTGATGATACAGTACTACTATCCACATCACAGAATGGTATAGAAAACGTACTAACCTCAACCCAAAGAAATAGTGAAAACCACATCTTATATCTTAACATAGCACAAACAAAGATAATGCATACTGATAAAACTAATATGGAGAAAGAAATATATGTTAATGAGGAAAGATTGGAGGGGTTGGAAAATTTCGAATATCTTGGGTCATTGGTTACCAGCAGTGGTGACACAATGAAAGAAATTAAAGACGACTATCGACTGCTCTTCAAAGACTAAAACAACAAAATAAATTATGGGGTGGGACAGATCGAACTACAAAAATTTGATTTTTAAGAGCATGCATCTTTCCCATTGCAACATACGCCTGTGAGACCTGGGCACTTAAAAACAAGCTGGAAAACGCATAAATGCTTTTGAATATACATGGTATAGACGGGCTCCAAGAATATCTTGGTGTGACATGTTTGATTGAGTTGCCAGAGGACCTAGTTTGTAGTGTTCTCTGGAGATATATCTTGAATAATAAATAACAAGATAAAGGATATGATTTTGCACGTTTTGTCTAGAGGTCACTCAAATGAGCTAATCATTCCCGCAATAGCCTTTTTGGAGAACATTTTTCTTTGGCTCAAACCCCCACTGTGAGACCACTATGTACCTACACAGAAATTTATAAAAGAAGTAACTAGTTCACCCAAGGCCAGAGAAGATCTGAACTATTAGCGCCTGTACAACTGAGGATCCCTCTCACTCATTATACTGTTGACAGTGTGCTGTTCGTCCGTCACATAGATCTACTCCTATATATTTTGTCAGTATGACCTATATCAGTTCAAGTAATCCTTCAATTTTTGCAGACAAACAAACTTCAACAATAACTGTACATTACATCTGTTGGACAGGACATCTACATGACAGTTTCTTGACAAAAGTGGAACATACATTCACAAGGAATTGTTTACACCACAAGTGTACAAGATAGACATCATGAGATACCTGACAACATCTATACAGGACTTTTCACAATATGTATAACCAACCACAGCACTTAAGACAGTCACCAGAGACAACACTTGACAGCAATTGTACAAGAAATTCACTGGGGACATGTACTTGAACACTGGTTCATTGAATACACAATTTATTGAGTTGATGGTAAGTAGAGTGGTGACCATTGCCTCATCTCCTGTCATGTCAACATTTCAATGATTGCATAGAAAATGCATAAAATATGTCACACATGAAGGTTGATAAACAAGATACAACACTTCTTATTTACTCCACCACCCAACAACTACTCCACTCCTCCTCTCCTCTCTAATCACCACTACACAATTGACTTTTATCCTTTCCTCTACTGTTACTGAGGGAAAAGCCAGGTAAGCCATAACCTGGGGCAAGCATAGGGACCTTCTGCTCCACTGGTCTGTTTAATCCTTTTAGCACCTATGATGGGTGTTGGACAGCTCAGGTTGCAGTTTTCCCCCATGATGATTTCCAAGTCTGACTAATTATCCCCTACTGTCACAGTTTGAAGAAAAGTTACAGCCTTGTCTTTCACTGGTGAGTTGACTGTTCATGAAGTTGAGACTTAGGACTTTGTTCTACTTTTCCTGTAGAGGAAGATCTAAGATACAAACATGTCCCAGTCTTCTTCCTTCTCCTCAGTCTATCTCACGTACTCTGACTGTTCATGAAGTTGACACTTAGGAATTTGTTCTACTTTTCCTGTAGAGGAAGATCTAAGATACAAACATGTCCCAGCGTTCTTCCTTCTCAGTCTATCTCAAGTCTTCATTCTGAAAACACTGTGTGAGCACCAGGCTGGAGATTAACTAAGATAAGTCCTAGCCAAACAATCCATTGCACCAGTCATTTCACAAGTTGTCCTGAATGGGGTTAACACCCAGACTTGTTGTTTTCATTCTCAGATCATTCTGATAATTATGATCACTGGAGTCCTCAGAACTATTTTTCTCCCTTATTTATATCCAGCTGTTTGAGAGCTGAGCTGAAAGTCTCTAGGAAATTCCCATATTGTGGGTTCTAGAAGATTTCACTTGTAGAGAGTTGGTTCTGGATTCTGGGACCACTGGTTAGTTTTCCCAGATGATATATGGATGCCTCTCCTCCATCCTCTTGTTCCCTGTTGATATATAGAATGGCACAACATCTCTTCACATGTGTTAAAAGATGATGTTATCATACATTAACATACACAGATGGAGATGGGGAAGGTTAAGGTTGATGATGTAGTGAATTTCACTCTGATGTACTGTGGTAATCACAAGACCATATGTTGAGACAGGGTAGCTTAACACAATTACAAGCATTTATGTGGTCTAAGTTCCACCATGTTTGAACCACAGTAGACCTGGGCACAAGGAGGACCAGACACAGTACAGCAATCATTGTGACATAGCAACATGGGACAGGCATTGTGAAGGGAAATGGAAAATAGGCATTTACAACTGCAATATGCATTATGTATTAACTAATGGCATTTACCAAATTAGCAGACCAGACATCCATTCCTATGGCTGTGATGTTGGTGCATGAATGTCCTATTCCATATTCACACAGCCATGCCAGACCTCACCCCTTTTCTCAGACAGACCTGACTCACAGGTACATCATCTTCATCATCATCATGTGCTCTTTCCCCACTGAGTAATTTTCATGTCTACTACAGTAGGTAACAGAAGCTCAATTGCATAACAACTGTTCACATATGCACCAAGCACATATGTGGAAAACATGTTTAGTCCTTGTAAGTTTGCATGAGCCATATTCAGCCAACTGAGACACAGGTTCACACACCGATGGTTCTCTTAGGAACTAGTTTATATGAACCATCCAACAGTAAGGTAACAGTGTAATACTTCAAAGAGAAATTATATTAATTCTCTTGAGCTTATAGCGACCAGGCATCACATGGACTTAGCAATTCTGGCGTGCCATCACCGTCCTGTTTACATATGGATATTTGAAGCATCTTTCTTTCTACTAATGTGAGAGGCTACTTATCAAAGCACCAGCTCATTCCTCCAACATTCTCAGCTTTTTACAAAGGAACTTGTACATGTTTACATCACTCATTCCAATCCAGACTGCCATTTGTTAACTCGCGAGAGCAAAGGTACAGTTGGTGTAAGAATAAGTGATCCTAGGCATGGAGAATGCACAAGGGGTTTTGGTTTGCGAATCTGCATGAGTGTACCACACATTCATCAAGCATACGCAACCAGTCACATCAAGGGATTGATATGCACTTGGAGTATACAGTGTGAAAGACATGTCAAGGTGGAAGAAGCAGTATTCAGAATACTGGCGCACAGAAGTTAGGTTTTCCACTTTCACATTTTATTCATAAAATACTCATACATTCTTCTCATTCGTTTATCAGGCACAACCACAACATTAAAGTATGTTTTAAAGTGGTACCTGTTGTCCAGAGAACAATATTATTGAATCTTTAAGGGCATTGTTGGGTCATCACATCACACTAGCGACCGCTCCTGGTGAGATCCCCGCTCAAACTAATTAGATTTTAAAATATGGCCCAGGAATAGCGTGGGCTCATTACTTATGAACCAATCAAAAGACAAATGCATACCGCCGCCTCCCCTAACTCGTTCTAGAACATACGATCTAAGAATAGCCCTTATATTTGGGATGGTCCCCGTTAAGACTTAAAGTATATTTATGAAATGTGTCGGACTGGAAATGGGGATTCTGTTCCATCTTGCTACACTTGGGTAAAGAAAAGAACAAATGCATCCATACTTCAAGAGCTGAATATTGGAGAAGGTTGGCTATTAAAGACGATAAAACAAAGAAAAATTATATATTGTGGTCACTTGAAACGTCATGAAAGTTTGGAGAGAACAATAATGGACAGGTATATGCCTGGGAAGAGAGGAAGAGAAGATTGGTGCAGGATGTGGCGGATGATCTCAATATGGGTGTATCGGACGCGGGACATATTGCTTATGATCGTAGGGACGCAGAGGTGTTTCCAAGGCACCAGGGCCGGGTTATATACTGGCCAAGACCTATTGACGCGTCCTCGTCGAGCTTCCTGGGCAACAGGTCCCTTCGGGGTCCTGGCTGAAGTCAATAGGATCGCCGATTCCTCCGAAGTCGGAGAGTGTCTGCCTGTACGGCGAGGAACCACCAGTCTGCACACCAATAAGCCAGACATGGGACAACGGATACTCACGCAAACCTCAGGTCCTGTATGACATCACACTGATGTTGGACAACAGGATGCCTTCATCCGACATACAGGACTTCGCGTTGGAGCTCAAGCCAACGAACACAAGCAAGCAAGCTTATGATCGAGAAGTTTTCCGGAAGGTTGATATGGGAGCGAGGTTCTGCAAAGGATTAATTAATTATTGACGATGTTGGGCTATACTCTAATACAGTGTTTCCCAATCTTTTTTGTGCTATGCCCCACCTAAGCCTTTCTAACATTCTTATACCCCCCCTTTCCCCCCCCCCCCCCCCAACATATGCATCATGTTTAATATTCAAAAATTGAAAGTTGAAAGGTTCACTAAAGAAACTTGAATTTTTTAAAGAAGGGCTCACGGTTCCCAGAGAGGCCAGACCCCCCCCCCCCCCCCACTCCCAGGTCATGAGGTCATGCGTCCCTGTGTGTCGGTTGTGTTGAGTGAATTTTTGTGTTTGTTGGTTTGGCGGTTACCCCAGACAAGCTGGTTCCCTCGCCTCCCCCTTTTTTTTTGTGTGAACCCTTAGTCTCACTGTGAGCTATTGCCCACAGTGGTCCACCAGGCCCACATCTAAGGTGAAGATATGTGTTGGATTTTTATTTGATCATCCCGGCCCAGACCAGACCAGGCGCACTACTGCAAGGGGGGGGGGGGGGGGGGGAGAGAAGAGAGCAGCAAATGCACCCGATCCTAGCAAAAGGACCGATAGGTTTTAGGAAGAAATCATTAGGAAATTATTGAGCAAACTAGTAAGTAAATTTTCAAAACACATAATGGAGAACTGAAATTACAAGTACAAAATAATTTTAATGAAAGATTTTTCTATATTATTTTAATTATTAGTAATTATTTAAATTTAGTGAGATCCTTGCGCTTGATGCTTGCTGCAAAGAGATTTTATGTCAGGTTCCAATTTAGTTAACTTCAGTCTCAAGTCTCCCCGTTTTGTTATATCCAGCCGATTTCTTCCATTTTCGAATTGCCCCCCTCAACAATCGAATTGCCCCCCTGTGGGGCGTGGGCCCCACGTTGGGAAACACTGCTCTAATACGACATTTAATCTAGTGGTCTTAAAGAAGACAACACACTTACCCAGAAAAATGGTGGAGGCAAGGCGGAGAATGTCCACAATTATATGCTTGGTTATTGAATAATGAAAACATTTCTAAGTGTCCTTCACAGATGTTTTATGTGAGCCCAGGTGGAACCAGCCCATACTGGAATATCTTGGCAAGTAAAGGCGGCCGGTGTGACATGGACGAGCGCCAGTAAGTCTAGACAAATAGGGTTCTAGCAACACATGCCCATTAGTCTAGACAAATAGGGTTCTAGCAACACACGCCCATTAGTCTAGACAAATAGTTCTCTAGCAACACATGCCCATTAGTCTAGACAACTAGGGTTCTAGCAACACACGCCCATTAGTCTAGACAAATAGGGTTCTGGAAACACACGCCCATTAGTCTAGACAAATAGGGTTCTGGCAACACATGCCCATTAGTCTAGACAAATAGGGTTCTGGCAACACATGCCCATAAGTCTTAGACAAATAGGGTTCTGGCAACACACGCCCATTAGTCTTAGACAAATATGGTTCTGGCAACACACTGTCCCTTAGTCTTAGACAAAGATGGGTTTCTAGGCAACACACGGCCGATATAGTCTTAGACAAATAGGGTTCTAGGCAACACATGTCCCTAGTCTTAGACAACGAGGGTTCGTAGCAACACATGCCCCATTGCTCCTAGGACAAATAGTTCTCTAGCAACACATGCCCATTGCGACTGAAGACGTGTCAAAGAGTCCTTGACCTGTAGCAAGTTGTACAGCCGGCCTGATCATACCACTGTTGCTACTGGAGCCGTGGTGGCACAGCTGTTAGTGACCTGTCTTACAATTAAAGCATCAATCAGACTCGGTGTCCATCCCAAGAAACCATTCACCCCTGTCTGGAATAGTTTTGTTTGTTTTGTTGCATATCTCTTACAGGAACGTTGCAGTCAACATCAGCATTTTTTCAGCTGCTGTTGATGTACTAGACAAGATTACTCTCAGTAGTTTGCATCTGGAGTAGTAGAATATGTGAATATAAACTGAGTCTACATATACAGTCATACTAAAGGAATGTCTGCCCAGTTTGCACAATTGAATGTTTCAGATGTACCTTTATTTCCATGTATGTACTCATTTAATCCCCGTAAATAATCACCGTACACGCACATAAATGTTTGTTTCCTAAATAACCGGCAGTGTATACAGTGCACTGTGTAGCACTGTGGTGCACTGTACCAGGTCATGACAATACAATCCTTCCTTGGGAAATAAAGCATGTGGCAGTGTTGTTTCTGTATTACAAATTCTTGCTGTGTGTTCGTACTAATTATGTATTAATTATGCCCACTGATCACATCGCTGTCCAGGATGAAAGACTTGGGAGTAAGAGTCGGCACAGCCAGACGCGAGAGGTACATCGGGAAAACAAAGCGTCTCGTCAACCAACACAGAACTGGCACTATTAGCCACCGGACGCTGATGCATATGTTGGGTGGGAGGATCTGAGCACCTTTGGACATGTCCGGAGTGCAATGAAGATACCCCAACTGATAACTGATAACTGATATGCCCACTGGTTTTCTACCATTGTACCTCCATTTTAATATAATCAATAGCTTTACTAGTACCATACAGCAAGCCGTTTATAATGACATAATTCGTCCTAAGAAAACCAGAGTGTCTTCAAGTGTTTGCATCGTGATGGCAGCACATTTACAAACACTCCAATGTATGAGGCTCAGTGAGAACAGAATGCACCACATGCTTTTTCCTAGCCAATAATAAAGATAGAAACATGACATTTTTCACACGTATATTTTCCATCCATCCATCATGTGCCATGCCGATAAGCTTGGGCGGTCATGTTGTGCCATCTCACTCGATCACCAGAGTCGTGGATCAGCTCTGTGTTTCTGTCTCGACCATGCCACGTGGCCAAGCCATCCAGGTATTTACTTCTCGTGCTTACCCTTGATGGTGGGGATAATGTAGTAAAATAGTACTTTAGGGAAAATGTTCATGTACATTGTTTGCAAATTTAATTCATTTTGAACAGTTTCCGGGGGTGGGGGGTGGGAATTATGGTTCATTACTTCCTGACCGTGCTTACCCTTGGTCTCTTCCCTTCGATCTTGCTAGTTGTCGCCAAGTTCTCCATTTCATTTCTTCTCATAACATGCCAAAAAAATTTTGACTACGTATATTTGGGAATATCTCTATTGTTTGTACTACATTTAGACCATCAAAATAGGTAAAGTAATGCGTTAAAATCGCGCCTTCTGTGATAACTTGCGTTACAGCGAATTGCTATAGAACAGTGGTTCTCAACCTTTTTTTGGCCCGTGCCTCCCTTCACCATATTTTCAGAACATCATCCCTCACCCCCCCCCCCCCCCCTTTCGTATTTCCTACCTAAAATTTGGCCCGTGCCCCCCTTTACTATATTTTCAGAACTTCATTTCCACCCCCCCCCCCCCCCTCCCCCGTTCCTATACAGTATACATAATAATGGAAGCACATACTAAAACAAGTCTAGACGTCCACATAAAATGTGATTTGTGGGTCTACATACTTTATAAATGAATTTTAGAAGGGTTTGACGTACAGAACGGTAAAGTATGAAGGGAAAAACAATATCAAGTAATCGGTTCTTGTATTAACGCGATTTTGAAATAATCTTCATTTCCCCTCCCCCCCCCCCCCCCCCGGGGGACCCTAAAATTCCCCCGGGAGGGGGGGGGGGAATTCCCCACCGGTTGAGAACCACTGTTATAGAATTTCAGGTTGCGGAAAAAAAGAAACCGTGATAAAGATGCACAAGCGTGTGTGTGTGCTGAGTGTGGAAGTTGCGCAGTCAATAGAGCATCGTCAGTTACTGGGCTCAGAGAGTAAAAGTTTAAGATTAAGAAAGTGAAGAGACGGAGCTGCAGGATCTTCCACGCTCTGCCACGGTTACAAGTCTAGACAGTTGGAACCTCGATGACGCCATTATTAGCGATGATGGGCGCATTTACAAGTCAACAACTGGCCCTGCAGCTGTCAGTCAGCAAGGAAGGCACGATTACAACTGTCACAACTCTCGCGCCTTCAAAGGTGTGCTCAAGATGGCTTCCGCGAAGCCCCGATCTGGTTTCCTTTAATATTCATCTTTTTGGTCCACCTATAAATGCTCTGTGTGGGTCTTGGTTTGATGGTAATGAGATTATGATTCATGCAGGTAAGAAATAGCTACGCGAGCAGGACAAAACATATGACAGTCAAGGCAGGCGTGCATGATTTTCTCGCTGGTGCAAGGTCGTACAAGATGATGGGGATAATGTAGAAAAATTGTACTTTAGGGAAAATGTTCATGTACATTGTTTGCAAATTTAATTCATTTTGAACAGTTTCCGGGGGGGGGGGGGGGGGGGGGGAGAGAATTATGGTTCATTACTTCCTGACCGTGCCCCTAAACCTGTTTTAGAGATGACTAGCTGACCCGGCCCGGCTTCGCCCGGCTCCTGGCGGAGATCTGTCTGTCTGTCTGTCTATCTATATTCGTCCCTTTCCCGTTCCCGTTGCGGGAAAAATGGGTTCGAAAATTTTCACATATCTAAAATAGATCCATTATTTTTACGACGGCCCTTTCCCGTTCACGTTGCGGGAAAAATGGGTTCGAAAATTTTCATGTATCTAAATAGATCCATTATTTTTACGACGGCCCTTTCCCGTTCCAATTGCGGGGAAAATGGGTTATAAAACTTTCACGTATTTAAAATAGATGCATTATTTTTATGAAAACTGTGAAAATGCCTTAAAGATTTTTTCATTATAACGCATATGACTGTAGATAACTACTTTAAACATTTTATGAAACTAAAGAAACATACAACTATTATTTAAATTACATAATACTACATGCTACTAAAAGTTATGCCCCTTGATATAACTTTTCTTAAGTTAAGTCCCCTTGCAATATTTTAATTAAATTCAATTTAATACTGTAAATAACAAACTATGCCAGTTGGCTTGGCGGGAATGAGAAGAACATCTGTAGAAAATTTCATCTCAATCGGATGGACCGTTCGCGAACGCATAAGAGACATACAAAGACACAAAGACACATACAAACATTCTCTTTTGTATATATAGATGAGCCTAATGCCAAAATGAAACGAAATAAGCCATAGTAACGGTTCAATTAAATTTATATCCCTTCATATCTCTCTCTCTCTCTCTCTCTCACACACAATAAAAAGATATTTTGATAGAGAGAGAGAGAGAGAGAGAGAGAGAGAGAGAGAGAGAGAGAGAGAGAGAGAGAGAGAGAGAGAGAGAGAGAGAGAGAGAGAGAGAGAGAGAGAGAGAGAATGAATAATAAGAAAGAACATTTTGAGATACATTCATAATGCACAGAGCCAGAGATAGCCCACTGAATATGAGAGGAACTTTCTAGAATCGTTGCTATGAGTTGCTCTGTGTTGTTATGATAAAATAGATAATGTTTAGACGACCAGTGAGGATCTCAAACACGTTACTTTCATGATCCATGCCAGAATAGATAAGTAGTTACAAGTTGATCACCGAAGTTTATCACGCACTCACAAGCGTAGTCTTGATGTGTGAATTTAAGGTCGTTGAAAGACCTCACAGTAGACCAAAGCGCCAGATTTTCTGGTTGTGGGAGGAGCATGTTGTGGGCATGGCTCTTCTCTGGGCCCAGGAATGTCATCTTGATGAAAGTCTTCAGCAGTGACATCTGACACTCTCCACTGAGTTACCTACCTTGTACTTAGCTCGCTGCCGGATCCAAAATGATCTGCATGGCCATGACTAATGATATCGGCGAAACCGTACACCCCATCGCTATACCCGCATGCCACTAGATCCATATGATGGTGAACACCGGGTTGAGACGGGCTGCTAGACACTATTAACTCTTATTGTTGTGGCCTCCTCGGGTAAGTGATACAATGTGAGGACTATCAAAATATCTGGTCAGGAACTGGCTCCTCATGCGCTGGCTAGGTCCAATCATATTGCCCGTGTGTTACCGGGACATAAGGGGAAGCAAATAACAGTACAGTAGCAGTACAACCCAGCATGCGGTGATATAAGAACTGGCTATTAAGGTCCCTCCCCCCCCCCCCCCCCCCCGAGTTACCCTAATTGTGATGGCTAACCTGAATGCCAAGGTGGGATCGGATAATACGGACTTTGAAGAGATCACGAGGCAAACACGGACATGAGGTTGTGAACGGAAATGGGGAATTATTAGCTCATTGCTGCGCAGTAAATCACTACGTCATAAGCGGTAGTTTTGTTTGTTTTTAAAAAGTTGAGTTGAGTTGAGCTAAGAACCGACATCACTGCACTTAGGACAATCTCATACGCGCTGTGTTCCCTCGTTCACAGCCAGCGAAGAGTCGCACTACTAATCGCTCCCACGGCTATTTGATTAAAAGTTCTGATCTTCCCTTTCAATTTTGAGCTTCTACCAAAAGCAATCTTCCCCCGCAATCTCATCCGTTCCACTTACGGGTTCTCAGTCTGTTCTTCCACCTTCTCCACCTGGTCCCACAGGCACACGGCCACCTCCCCCTTGTCCTTAGGTAAAAATTAAAAAAAAAATAAATAAATAAATAAAAGAATACATAAAGTGATGTCTTCACCTGACCACAAAAGAGAAAATATAAATTGACCAAGTCTGTATCATCAAGAAGTTTTGATCACCTCTACACGATGTAAGAGTTTTAGAGGTGCGGATGTATATGCAGATCAGCACCTGTTGATAAGTAAAATTAAACTGAAACACAAGACAGCTATGAATACAGAAATCAATACAATGTAGGATATCTAAAGAATCAAGAAACAATTAATGGCCACAGTCTCTAGTAAGTACCAGGGAATGCAACAGTTAGTAAATGAAGTGAGTTCGAACACTGATGCCAGTAGGATAAATACATTCGGAGCAAAATATGTCCAGCAAAAGGGAATTAACACAATGCAATGATAACGCTGGTGAAACAAAAACATGCGTTCTTATCCATTGGGCCATGTTGACCTAGACTGCACCAGAGCAGAATCTGAAAGAAATACCAGCAGACGAGAGAAGGACATCTGGTGACGCTGCCACAGAAAGGGCACCTATAAGACTGTGACAATTAAGGAGGTATAATGTTACTGTTAGTTTCTGGAAACAAATATTAAGCAGGATAATTCTGTAGAGGCTAAGAGATGTCATTGGCAAACAACCAGGGGATGAAGAGGCAAACAGATCTTACAATGACCAGATAGTCACTTTACGCATAATAATACAACAAAGCACTTTATATTGGATTTGTGGACTACGAAAAGGCCTTTGATGGCATCGACTGGAAATATTTCTGGAAACATGAGGCACTATTGGATTCCACAGAACATCATTGACACAATAAAGACAAATAAAGGCATTAAGTGCAGAGTCCTTCATGACAGAGACTAACAGAGGAAATTGAAATAAGAGCAGAAGTAGGTCAGAGATGCCTATTGTTACGTCTGTTATTCCTGCTGACAAAATACTAGATTATGAAGATAATAAGCATTGCCAGAAATGGAATTAAATGGACTTCTCGGACACAGCAGCTCAATGATGTGGACTGTGCTGATGACATTGCCAGTTCTGTCTAATACATTAAATGCAAGATAAGCTAAACATATTGGATGGGAGATCGCAATAATAAGGTTTAATAATTCACAGGGCAAAGACAATGATAATAAATCAAGCAAATGATTCACTTCAAGAGATGGAATCCTACACCTACTTAAGTAGCAATAATATAAATATTGGGGAACAGATAATATATCAAAATAATAATACAAAACGCAAGAACTTTTACAGCTATAAGAAATCTGTGGAAGTAAATAAAAAATAAACTGAGCAGCAAACTTATTCAGTTCTATCATTGTCAACACTAGCATAAGGATCAGAAACACACCGAAAGACTAAAACAACTAATGAACTAAAAACATGCAATTATTGGAGCCTGCACTACAATGGCCTGTCAGAATGACCAACAAGGAGCACATGGAGAGACTCTGCTAGCCATGGCTGAGAAGAATATCTTGCCCTTGACGTTCAGATGTGAGATCAGCCTCATCTGGGTATATGACCTATTTTATTCTTATGGGGATTAGGTGCTGATTTACAGTGGGCTTTCATTACCACTGACACAATAATAGAAACTTGACAGTGAAACCAACCAATGGTGTCTCTTGCCAGGATTTACTGTCCATCTCACAGAGTGCAACACATTTTCAGTAGATGCTCTTCCGATGCCTCTTTCACATGCTGATTATGTCAAATCAAAGCTGCTGGAACAAATCTCTCGCACGAAATGAAACTACGTTTGACACTATAGAATTAAAAATATGTATAAACTGTCAAAATAATACAAAACTGTCCTTAAACTGTAGATACAAAAAGCCACATAAACTGCAGACATAAAACAACACTTGAACAAACAGAACATACAAAACTGTAAACTATAAAAAAAACTTACAACCAACCCAAGCTGAAACTCAAGCCCCAAACCAAATGCCAAAGAAGTCTTAAAACAAAAACCAAACCTAATCTCAAATCTAGCTAAACTCAAACCAAAATTAAGAATCAAACTAAACCAAACTTAAAACATAATTTAACCACTTTCAAATGAAATCTAACGTGTTGCTCAAACTAAAATCAAAACAAATGATATGACAATCAAACTCAGTCTACTACTACTTCTGGTACCTTGCCATTTTGACAACAGGTTTGTTACATTGTGCTTAAAATAAGGCACCATAACTACAACCTGTGGCAGTAGCAACGACTGATCAGACCAATTCATGCAGGTAAATGTTCGATCTACAATAGATGAATGTGAACACCATCACACACCATCTGATGACTCACAAGCTCAGTGTCTGATATCTTTGTCGGCATTCCCAATCTTTTCCCTTTGCAACCCGATTAGCGGCAACTTGATTTCAGGTGTAATATCAATGACTGTATCAATCATGTCCTGCTTACACACATCTTTGCACTGTATAAGAGGCCAATCCTTAAGATCTTTTTACCCTTCTTTAATTCACTTTTTAAAAAAAGATGTCCTTTGGTCCACCCTCCTAATAATGTGTCCTATGCCGGTCTCCGTGGCGATGGTGTTGCGGACAGGATTCGTAATGCCGCTTACCTGGTGTTTCGAAACACAGCCATGAACGATTTGGCAGCAGACCATGCCTCGCTGGTTTTAATGTGTTGGTGTGGGAGCCTGTCGTTCAGAAAGCAATGGCAAACTACTGAACGTAAAACTTGCCAAGACATCAACAACGGCAGTAAAATGCCTGGTGTTGACTGCAACATCCTGTAAAAGGATATGCAACTTTAAAAAATAAATGTGTCCTATCCAAGTCTATGAAGACTGAGCATGGAACAATCCGTCACACAACTCAATCTTTCCAATACATCAATATTTGTGATCTTATCTTGCAACTTCTTCTTTTTCTGCTGCGTTCATCCGCAGAGCTTTTTCGGACACAATTGCGTTGTGCCTGTTTACAGCAGAGCTGTGATATTGCGCCTTTAGGCCGACTTCTGTGGGCATTTGTAGACTGGGTTAATCTTCCCGGGTATCTTGAAACTTAATACCATGTATTCTTCACGAGGGATATGTGAAAGGACAAAAGTAATAACTGTTGTTTTCCTGATGTTTGGGACATAACACAGTTTGGATTTGTTGAACTAATGCCAGTGAGATGCGTCAAATCTCAGTCTCCCAACTGAGAAAGTGGACATGCAACCACAGAGACGACCTGCCAATCAGATCAACCCATGAAGTGTTACAAAAGTCACAGAGGACATCTCATCCAAATGATTTCATTCCAGTGGTCGAGGGACTTAAAGTCACAAAGCACTTCACATTCAAGTGACCATTTGTAGTGGTGGAGGGACTTTCTCGTGTGGCTCTGGGGGTATCCAGACTATAGTCACCTGAAAGAAAATATGATTAAGAAAGCAACTGGTCACCTCTCCTCATAAGGCTGTGACCTGTTATATCTGTCCCGTCAAGGCCCTCTGCAACGTATCTGCTATATAATCAACCTGACTGTGTATATACTATAAACAAAGCACAACAGAGAAATCAACACAGAAAATTACTACATTAAAATATTTTATTATCTATAACCACAACAGACCTACAAAGTAGATATAGTTTTGCTCGCAAATGGCACATCAAATGTCCATATTTTCTCTGGCACATTGAACTGCTGTTCCACATATAACAGCAGAGATATTCACCATGTCTGTGACAGCAGAGATATTCACCATGTCTGTGACTATATTCACCATGTCTGTGACAGCAGAGATATTCACCATGTCTGTGACAGCAGAGATATTCACCATGTCTGTGACTATATTCACCATGTCTGTGACAGCAGAGATATTCACCATGGCTGTGACAGCAGAGATATTCACCATGTCTGTGACTATATTCACCATGTCTGTGACAGCAGAGATATTCACCATGTCTGTGACAGCAGAGATATTCACCATGTCTGTGACAGCAGAGATATTCACCATGTCTGTGACAGCAGAGATATTCACCATGGCTGTGACTATATTCACCATGTCTGTGACAGCAGAGATATTCACCATGTCTGTGACTATATTCACCATGTCTGTGACAGCAGAGATATTCACCATGGCTGTGACAGCAGAGATATTCACCATGTCTGTGACTATATTCACCATGTCTGTGACAGCAGAGATATTCACCATGGCTGTGACAGCAGAGATATTCACCATGTCTGTGACAGCAGAGATATTCACCATGGCTGTGACTATATTCACCATGTCTGTGACAGCAGAGATATTCACCATGTCTGAGACAATATTCACGTCTGTGACAGCAGAGATATTCACCATGGCTGTGGCTATATTCACCATGTCTGTGACAGCAGAGATATTCACCATGTCTGTGACAGCAGAGATATTCACCATGTCTGTGACAGCAGAGATATTCACCATGGCTGTGACTATATTCACCATGTCTGTGACAGCAGAGATATTCACCATGTCTGTGACAGCAGAGATATTCACCATGTCTGTGACAGCAGAGATATTCACCATGTCTGTGACAGCAGAGATATTCACCATGGCTGTGGCTATATTCACCATGTCTGTGACAGCAGAGATATTCACCATGTCTGTGACAGCAGAGATATTCACCATGGCTGTGACTATATTCACCATGTCTGTGACAGCAGAGATATTCACCATGTCTGTGACAGCAGAGATATTCACCATGTCTGTGACAGCAGAGATATTCACCATGTCTGAGACTATATTCACGTCTGTGACAGCAGAGATATTCACGATGTGTGTGACTATATTCACCATGTCTGTGACAGTAGAGATATTCACAATGTGTGTGACAGCAGAGATATTCACCATGTGTGTGACTATATTCACCATGTCTGTGACAGCAGAGATATTTACAATGTCTGTGACTATATTCACCATGTCTTTGAGAGCAGAGATATTCACCATGTCTGCGACTATTTTCACCATGTCTATGAGAGCAAAGATATTCATCATGTCTGTGACGTGACAGCAGGGACATTCAACCTGTCTGTGACAGCAGGTTTATTCACCATATCATCTGCGAGCCTTGCATTTAATGTCATTTTGCCATTACCCATGAATCATTACATACAATTAGAAACAATAAAAAAAATATTCAGAATCATATCAGAGATAACAAAACATAACAGTTCAATATATATATATATATATATATATATATATATATATATATATATATATATATATATATATATATATATATATATATATATGTGTGTGTGGTAAAGTGGACACAAAAAAATAGCTTTTATCTCCAACTGTCTTGGAAATTAAACTAAGTCATCATGACCAAACACAGTCCAGAGGCTGAATAATTCCAGTTCATATACACGCCTTCCTGACTTTATTACTATCTGAGATAGTTTAGTAAAGAAAAGGATACATACATACAAGATGATACTTTGTTGACATCATAGTTTCTGCTGTCATTTATCGTTTGTAATTTTGCTGTTTTTGTTACAGTCATTATCATAAACTCTAAATTCTCTCAGCCAGCTGGTGCTTTTCATCTCTAATCATCACCATCATCATCATCAAGTGCCATGCCGTCTAGCGTAGGCGTTCATGACTCGCCATAGATCTCGGTCTTTGGTTGTCTGGATCAACTCTATACTGTTGATATTCCTCCATGCCACCGTCGCAATTCATCCAGCATCATTTCTCTTGGTCTGCCTCTACCTCTTTCCCTCAATCTTTCCAGTTGTCACGATGTTCTCCAATGCCTCTCTTCTCATCACATGACCAAAAAAAGTTGTTTGCCTCTTTCTTATTGTTGTATATAATGTTCTAGTTTCATTAGCCTCTGTCAGGCATTTGCTGTTAGTTACTTTGGCAGTCCAAGGAATTCGCAACATTCGTCTCAGGAACCACATCTCTGTTGTTTCCAATCTCCTCCTAATTTGTTTATTTACATTCCAAGATTCACAGACATACAGCAAAACAGTTTCTATATGGCACCTTAGCACTCTTTCTTACATTCAATGATATTGACTTACTGCATAACATATTCCTCATTTTCTGAAATGCAGCCTTTGCTTGCCCTATTCTGCTCTTAATCTCTGTTGTGCATCTTCGATATTATGTTATAAATGTCCCTAGATATTTAAAACTATCCACTTGGTGAAGAATTGTCCCTTCTATCTCTGTTTCACATTTGGGTGTTACCTGTTTCTTTGATATCACCATTGTTACTGTTTTCTTGATATTCAAGCAGAGTCCCTTCTTTCCACTTTCTGTTACTACAATGTCCAACACTTGTTGTAGATCTTTTGAATTATCCACCATCAATACTGTGTCATCTGCATAGCGTATATTATTTATATTATAACCTCTGAATATTATTCCTGTCTTTTTTTTTATGTCTCTCATCTCTAATGCCAATGCTAATTTCTAATTTGCTGTTGGAAATGAGATTTTGACATTTCTGACATATCAATCTCATCAACAGTTGATCTCATCATGAAAGTTTAACTCATTGGCACTTATGAGTCTTAATTTAACAGATTACTGTAGACAGCCCCATCATGATTTTAAATTTGAGTATTTACTCATTAGACCACCACAGTAGATAGGCCTTGAAATTCAAAATCTAATGGTACCTCAATGATGCCTGTAAGTGAAGATATTCACATTTTTGTGAAGGTGACATGAGTTGCGATTTCTCATGCTCCTTCACCCGATATTAGAGCTCTCCAGCGTGTCCATTGTGCATGTCTGTGCATGCGAGATTGTCTCAAACGGTCATATGAAAACTGACTTCAAAAATATGTTCCATCATGTTAAATGATTACAAAATAGAACAAGTATACAAATAAATTATTATTATTCTTTAAAATTGTGTTCACTTTAACTTTAGTAGTTCAAGTTGCACGTTTTGAGTGTCACAAAATGTAGCACAATCGATATGTGTGGCCACCTTGACCCGTGGGTTTCCAATTCACAAAGGCACATCTTCACAGAAAACCTGTTTTTCAACCACAATTCGAGCAAGTTTAGCGATGAAACTATACTGATTCAGGGGCAATACTTTATATGGCAATTAAAATTTACATTAAACAAAGACACCTATTGGTATTGGATCCATCGATTCCGACACTCGATCATTCCTCTGCTTCTGTGGGATGCGCTACCCGGCAGTTGGCAGCTTGCACAGATCCATAGAGCAAACTTTATTCACAAACTTCTAGTTTCTCAGTTCTATATATTTTAGTTCGTAATGTTTAATAGTTTCTATTATATCACCTAAATCATTTTGTGAAAAGATTTTTTTAAAAAATACCCAGATGGGAATAGAACCCCGGTCTCCAGTGTAACAGGTGGAATGCTTACGACTGTGCTAGCGAGGACACAATGTCTGTTCCATCAAAGATTAATAATATAGTCAAGCCGCCGTTTTGGGTTTCCCATTCACAAAGGCACTCATCATGATCGTAATATCTTCGCCTGTCTTTCAACCACAATTAAAGCAAGTTTAGCAATGAAACTTTCCAAATTTCTGAACAATTTGATGCTGAATTCGAAGATCCATCTACAATTGATGGTTTTCTATTGAAAGCGCCAGAAAAAAAATTAATTACAGTTCAGTGTGCCATTTCCATTTTCCTCCACGTGCGAGATCGCCTTAACCAAACAAGTCATAAACGGATTATGAAAACTGACTTCAAAAATATGTTCCGTCATGTTAATTGATAAAAAAATTAATTATTAATAATCTTTAAACTTGTGTTCTCTTTAACTTTAGTAGGTCAAATTGCACGTTTTGAGTGTTGAAAAGTGAAAATGTACATGCCATTCCGATTGATATGCGCATGCGCAGTCGCCATGGCATATGGCCATGCGTTTCCCCATTCACAAAGGCACGCCTTCGCAGAAAATGTTATTTTCATCCACAAATAAAGCTATTACAACGATGAAACTTTCCAGATATATTTAAAATTGTATGCATAATTCAAAAATATATCTATAATTGATTTAATTCTATTAAGTACGCCAGAATAGTGTTACAAAGTGCACATGCCAGTCGGATCAATATGCGCAAAGAACATAAACACATCTTCGCAGAAAATGTTGTTTTCATCCACAGATAAAGCTATTACAGCGATGAAACTTTCCAGATATATTTAAAATTGTATGCAGAATTCAAAAATACATCTATAATTGATTTAATTCTATTAAGAACACCCAAAAAAAAATTAATTACGGTAAGTTTTAAGACGCATCTTTAGACCCATTAGGGATACACAAAGTGGAGAGTGGAAAAGAAGAAGTAACAAAGACATTTATGATCTGTTTAAGTCCCCGCTAATCACTGGTATCATAAAGGCTAATAGAATACAATGGCTGGGGCATATAGAAAGAATGGAAGATAATAGGGAAATAAAACTCGTTTACACTCAGGAAATAAATTACCGTAGACCCCAAGGTAGACCAAGAAGACGGTGGAGAGATAATAATACTATACAGACCTACAAGCACTTGGAATCAACGACTGGCAAGAGAAGGTCAACCAGAGAGACGAATGGAGATGGATTGCATCTGCAGCAAAGAACCTCAATGGCTCGGAACGCTGAAGAAGAAGAAGATGAAATATATTCTTATTTATATAAAAGGTCATGATGATTTCAACCAATCGCTGAGCGCGGAATATTAGGCAAACCTTTCCTGGAAAACCCAGGATGACGTGTGTTATTGTCACGTGAGATTTGAATGAATGAATGATGTTGAAAGAATGCATGGTCTTAACTAGCAAACTGGGAGACACAGTGAATCATGGCGGGATAACTCCGTACATCACTTCCGATTTAATTTCGGGTAATGGCACGATGGAAATGTCTAGATTACTGTCTTCTAGAAAAATAACCTGACAAGTGTTACATTTTACCATATACATCAGAATTCACATCACAACACAGCCATATATTCCAAGATTAAAACAAACAACAAACAAAAAGTATATATACCATAGAGAATGAAAACTGGAGAAAGTGGAGTGTGGCATAAAAAGGGGGAGTGTGGTGTATGCTACAACAACATCTAGCATGAGAATGGAAGCCGAGGCTGTGACTGCAGCCTTCTGATGGTTGGAGGTCAGCGTGGCCAGAATGTTGTGTTTGTAACTGATTCACAGATTGGGAACTGCAATATGGGTGGAGTGGCTGGCAACACTGGACAAGATGTAGGATGCGAGCATATCATGGATTTTCTAGAAAGGTCTTGCAGGGGCAATGAACAGACTGATATATTAGATGTTATCACCCCTGTTCATGTCCAGACAAAGATGTAAAGGTTAGGTGTCTACTAATTATTATTACTAATAAAGGGGTATAGGGGGCAAATTAGGAAGAAGAAGAATAAATGAATACTTTGTTTGCACTTGATCAAAACCAAGAAATCAAGACTATAATGGAAACAGCACAGCACAGAAAAAACTTCAATGCTGAGAAGGTAAGCTTGTGTGTAAAGAAAAGGACCCTGGTCCATGCTTTGAGGCATCTATTGGATATATAGTAAGAAAAGGACTCCTTTCAAGCATGAGGCGTACTGAGTATAGGAAGCCGGTCCTATGTTTACAGACTAATCTGGACTCAGTGGGTGACATGGTGAATATCAAGTCTGGCACCTTGACTTCCCACCACATTCCCTGGTACCCATGTTAGTGTGGGTCAACAAGAGGGCCCAGATCATTTTTATTTTAATCCCCACCTCAGCTATTATGGCTCCCATATTTTTAGATATAAACTGAGAAATGCTCAAACTTCTGTGAAACTATAAACAATGTAAAATAAAAGAAAATATGAGAAAACAAATATTTCCAGAATACAACAATAAAAACATTTGTGTTACAAACATTAAAAAAAACAATAAAACAGATTTAGAACTGAACAACGACAACCAATAAGAAAATAATCATTTCACTCAACATTTAACACCAATGAAAGTGATTCAATAAGAAACAGAGATTTACAATAAGTAAAATATAAAAATTCCATGGCTGACACTGGCAACAAGAAGATTGAGAATGAAGTCTGCATCAAAATTTATTGAACCTCAATTCAGACTTGTCTAGTTGCTGCTGTATGCAGGGGGCTCTGGGTAGTTTCCTGGCACTTTGATGGCTTCCTCATAGCAGGGTGGCAGAAAGATCTACATAGAAACCAACAGTACAATTTGTTGAGCGAACATTTATACCACCAAGCTATGAAACTACAGTACAAGGACAATTTCAAGCTGTCAAAGTTATCCAGCTGCACTTTCAAAATGTATACCAAAAGACTTTGTGCAATGTAAACCTTGCCATTCTTTGCTTATACAATCCATATTAAAAAATAAAGAAACAATAAAGAAAAGAAAAATTAATTTTGGTCCCAGACAATAATTTCCTGTAGGAAATCACAACAGGAGCACATCCTCAATGCATTGGCTGCTAGCACCACTTTCATGAACACTAAACCAGGGATATTCACCTTGTCTGTGACAGCAGAGATATTCATCATATTGCCTGCGAACCTTACATTTTCATGTTTGATACATGTTGACATTACCCGAGAATCATTACATACATTTAGAAACTGACACCAACCTAATATAACCAATGGTTTATGGGCTTGGTCCTCAGCAATCTTGACTCTCTGTCCGTCTGATATTTTCACGCTATAAGTGCTGCAGTAAACAAGCTAGATTGCCATGTAGTTTTCATGACCTTCCCTGTGTCTGATATATGCAGCCTATAGTAACAAGCTAGATTACCAGGTAGTTTTCATGACCAGCCCTCTGTGTCTGATATATGCAGCCTACAGTAACAAGCTAGACTGCCATGTAGTTTTCATGACCAGCCCTCTGTGTCTGATATATGCAGTCTACAGTAACAAGCTAGATTGCCATGTAGTTTTCATGACCAGCCCTCTGTGTCTGATATATGCAGCCTACAGTAACAAGCTAGATTGCCATGTAGTTTTCATGACCCTCCCTCTGTGTCTGATATTTGCAGCCTACAATAAACAAGCTAGATTGCCAGGTAGTTTTCATGACCCTCCCTCTGTGTCTGATATTTGCGGCCTACAGTAACAAGCTAGATTACCAGGTAGTTTTCATGACCCTCCCTCTGTGTCTGATATATGCAGCCTACAGTAACAAGCTAGATTGCCATGTAGTTTTCATGACCTTCCATCTGTGTCTGATATTTGCAGCCTACAGTAAACAAGCTAGATTGCCAGGTAGTTTTCATGACCTTCCCTCTGTGTCTGATATTTGCAGCCTACAGTAAACAAGCTAGATTGCCAGGTAGTTTTCATGACCTTCCCTCTGTGTCTGATATTTGCAGCCTACAGTAAACAAGCTAGATTGCCATGTAGTTTTCATGACCTTCCATCTGTGTCTGATATTTGCAGCCTACAGTAAACAAGCTAGATTGCCATGTAGTTTTCATGACCTTCCATCTGTGTCTGATATTTGCAGCCTACAGTAAACAAGCTAGATTACCAGGTAGTTTTCATGACCCTCCCTCTGTGTCTGATATTTGCAGCCTACGATGGGTGACGCTGGATAGTGTCATTCCAAGCGATTGTACAATGTCTTTGATGTTGTCAATCCATTTTCTTCTCAGGCGTCCTTTTGCTCTCGTATCAGATCCTCTTTGATGTAGCGTCAATCCTGGTAGTTGATGGTGTTGCATTCTAAAAAGATGGCAGAATCAGTTAATCTTCTGCCTTTCAATATATGTGGCACAAGGTATTGATCCGACTGTCAGATAACATCCTTTCTTACTCGGTCTCTGATAGTTCAGTTGACAGCTCTTCTAAAGCATCTCATCTCGCACGTGTTGATTTTGTGTTCATGTGATTTGGGATCATGTCCAAGTTTGCATAGAGATGATCTGAATATGCTATTTATTATATGTTGTTCTGTAGACTTAGGTATATATGGATGTTTCATAACGGGTGATAGTTGATATATAAGCACACTTGCTTTTTCACATCTGATTTTGATTTCTCTGACTATTCTGCCATCTTCTGTGATCATTATTTTTTTAGATATTTAAATTCTGTAACTTGTTTCAGAAGTGAACTATTTAAGAGTATATTTGGTGGATCAGGAGATCTGCTAACCTGCATTACTTCACATTTGTTTGTATTTATATTCATATTGTATCTGCTGCATGTTGAGCTCAGCTTGTTAATATGATTTTGCAGTCTGCCCTCGGTAGCTGTAAAATGGATTGTCTGCAAATAAAAGCTCATTTATTTAGTGGATAAAAGGTGAATCTATTGTTTCGTCTAAAGTAAAGAGTTCAAAATTGTATGAATCAGTTCTGTCAAAGCTTGCTTCTTTGGATATTCTGTCTATGCCATAATGCCTTTCTTTTTCTATATTGGTATTTTACTGCCTATTAATCATCTGGAGCTTTTCATCTTCCCAGACTGTATTAAAGTCTTGTTAGTCATTTAATTCCTGCTTTCCCACAAGCCTAATAAACCATATATCATATATATTTGGAGAGGAAATTGGGCAGATAGTGTGTGAATGTTTTATTTAATTATCTGCTAGTAAAAGAAGCTTTTAGTCATAGTACATTTATTTCTTCAATGAAGTGCATGTCACGTGAATAGACAATACACATACAAAATGCTGGGATAAAAACAGGCTGATCATTTTCAGCGGTTACATTTATTTAACAGTAACTGGCAACTAAGTTTTCTGTTGTCTATTTTTAATTATCATTTCTGATGTCACCATTACTAGACTTACTAAGTAAACAGTAAGTGTCTACGGACCAGCTGACCACGTTGCTAACGTCATTGCCTTTACTTCAAACTATGCCTACAAGTGGCAATTCCATCACTAACGGTGTTGTCTAACCTAATTTAGCAGTTAATGTCAAGTTGAAATATTTCAAGAACCCCTCACAGCAGGTCTTGTCATTTCCTAGTAAATTTTGACCATGCCTTCCTTCGTTTCACAGTAAAGTTTTAAGGCGTAAAATGTATCAAAAGTGATCAAATCAAATGTTCTTACACTCTCTAGTGGTTGGAGTTTACACAAATCTGTATTATGAGCAACTGTTACTGTAAGGAACCACATCAGCTATACATAATAAGACTTCTCATTGGCTGTCTGCACTTACAGAGCTATGTGTTTATGTTAGCTTGTCTATGAAGGTTTCCACTCAGGCATTGAAACCTTTGCTGCAGCGATTGATCTTGAGGACGCATACAACAGAGTACCATTGGATTTTTTAATGTTTCAGCTTCTTGGAACTAAAAGTAAGTCCATTCCTCCTTAGTTGGATCGCTGCAGCCCTCTTCCAACGGAAAGTAGTTTTTAGATGTGGCAGTTGGGCTTCGGAACCAACAACAATATATCCTGGCCTACCACAGGGATCACCATTATCTCCGGTACTGTTCAATGCCTACACAGTGAGAATCACCAGTGAGCAGATCACTGGACCTGGCAGGACATTGTCGTATGCCGATGATGTTTTAGTGTATCGTCAGGGTAAGGATAGAGAGCAGGTTGCTGTGGAACTACAAACCGAACTCAATCGCATAAGTACTTGGTGTGATGAAGCTGGGGCAATGGTCAACCCAACAAAGGCAACAGTGACTTGGTTCTCGTTGAATAATCATATTGTCAACACTTCAACACCAACTGTAATGCTGTGTTCAGAGACGGTGGAAAGTCGCAGGCAATGAATTACCTAGGGATACGGTTTGATCAAAGCCTTGCTTATAATGTGCACATAGATCAGGTGATAACAAAGGCCAAGCGGGGTTTGGCTGCGATGCGGGTGATGGCGGCAGCAAACTATGAGCAGCGCCATCTATGTCTTCTGTACGAGGGGCTGGTCATGTCTGTTTTGGAGTATGCAATGGCAATCCTGACTCTCAGCCATAAGCAGATAGAAAGGATGGAAAGGATACAGAATGAAGCTATGCACATTATTCTTGGATGTACAAGAGATACAGCATGCAGGGCGATGCGCTACCTTCTTGATTTTCCAACCATTGAAGAGAGAATACAAGTTTGCAGGGCACGCGCCTACCTCAGAGTTAACGCAAACAAACAACATCCACTGCATAGTGAAATTAGGAAGGTGAAGGGCAGCAGGTTAAAAAGAGGACGGTCGTGGATGGGTCAAGCCGAAGACATTCTTCAACAGGTGTGTTCACTTGAGGACTTAGACCCTGGCGAGGAGTGGGTGCAAGTGCCAAAAGACTTCTGCACATCCTTTTCAGTTTGCATCCAACTAGATAGGAAATGCAGACAAGAAAATCCGGCTGCTGTGGTGGCTGAAGTACAAGCGTTGATTTTCGAGAATTCGCTAGACAGTGACGCGGTCATCTACACAGATGGGTCGGTCGTCCGACATGTGAGAAGCTCATGGGCCTTTACAGCTCGGGCCGGAGGGAGAATTGTGAAGGAGGACTCTGGTGCTTTCACTAAAACCACAAGTAGCCTGACCATGGAAGTCATGGCAGTAAGTAAAGCAATAACATGGCTCGAGACACAGACATTCACTAGGGCTTGTTTCCTTAGCGACTCAATGAACATGATCAAGAGGATAGAGGAGGGGTCGATCCGAAGAGAATGGTTGCTGCCTCTGGAGCGGTCTTGGCTGGCAAAGATTAGTTTCATCTTCGTGCCAGGGCATGCGGAAGTACAAGGAAATGAGCGGGCTGACAAGCTCGCAGGTGAGGCTACTGTGGAGGGCGGACGCGCCATGGACCAGGCTGACATTCTGAATGCTCTACGAGATGTAAGACTTTTGCGAGAACCAAGTGATGACTGTGAATCTACAACAATGGCCAGACTGCTAGAGCAGCAAATTAAAAGAGGGGTGGCCAAACAAGAACACTACGCAGGAAGCCAAAGAAGATTGATAAACCAACACAGAACTGGCGTCGTTAGCCGCTACACGCTGCGGGATTTGCTGAGGAGGGGATCTGAGCACTTATGGACTGAATGGTTCGATGTGCAATGAGGATGATCTGTCGACTAACTAACTAACTAATCTAATTTCAGATGTCATCATTTTGCATTCTGTCTGTTCTAAAAACACAGTAACCTTTTCACTTCACATATAAGCTGTCTCTGGTGGGATGTTGATAGCTGATGTGCGTGTTTAACCTTTGCCATCTTGATATGCCCTACACATTTCATTATGGTATTCATGTGTGATCTAGTAACACCTGCAGCTGTCAGTACCTCAGCATTTCTTTTCTTCTCTGCCCACAATGTTCTCAATGTTGTTCCTAAATAAATCTCCACTGCCTCCAGTTTCTTCATGATGTCATTATTCTGTGTCCAACATTCACATCCCTACAGAAGAACAAATCATGCAAAACCTTTCACTAGATGGATTTGTGTGCTTTTCATGATATTACTGCCTTTTTTATGTCACTCATTCTAGTAAAAGAGCCTTTAGACTACTGTAAATAAAGTACATGGTTGAGGACACACAAGACATACCTCCACATCTGGATCAACGGAGTAGTCTCTGGTGACACTTCTAGCGGCCACACACAGCTGGATGTACTTGTAGCAAGACCACACCATGCAAATGAGATACGCCTGCATAAAAAGACTAGACTAGTTAACACTGAGATGAACACTGTGTGTTACAAATATTTATACATTGTAAAGGGTTTTTTTCAACAGAAAAAAGGGAAAAAGGGAAACCCACACGCAAAATTCAGTCCCTTACTACTTTAAACAGAGGGTAAGGACTACGCTTGAGTTTAAGCCAGCGAACAAAAACGAAAGAAAGAAAGAACAGAAAAAGAGGAAGATCTAAAAATGCACGGAGAGGAGAAGTAGAGACAAAAAGTAAGAAAATATGGGGGAAGACATTAATGGTGTGGCATGGAATAGTTAAAGATAGGACAGCTTGGAATGAGTTGTCTGGGGGAAAATACCTCAATGAGGGATCAAGGGTGAAGTCAGAAGAAAGGGTCTTGACTATTACTACTTCATTACATGTTAAATTTAAACAATTGGGAGTCGCCGTGGCGAAGTGGTCAAGCCGTCTGCCTCGGGCTCCGAAGGTTGTGGGTTTGATTCTGGGCCGCGCTCTTCGGTTCACAAGTGCATTTTTTCTGAGACTCCTGAGGGCTGTCACTGTAGCTACAGAGTTCGTGCTTTGTGCGCTGCTATGTTGTATCAAAGACATGACAAGCTTGGTAAATTATAATGACACAGTTGTTTTAGGCTTTCATTCACTGAGGAAACAGATAAGTATGGCTGTGATATTGAAATGAAATAGTTCCAGAACAGATCAATAGAATCTGAATTCACTTGCGATTGGTTTGCAAATGATCACAATCATTGCACACATGGACAGCACCATAAATACCCCAGCCTCTTCTCATAAATCACACAAGAAGAATTTCAACACAGTGCAATAACTCCATAGTCCTGGTGAGGATTCCAATGTGTACAGATGTTCTCATGGCAGAATTTAGTTTGTGCAGCATCCCATCCACCTGCGATTTCCAACTGCTGAGGAATCCTTGACATGTGCAATGTACACATGAATCCTTTATGCCAATTATACGCAGCAACCGTCTAGAATATTCCTGGATCAGATATAGCTTCAATTTCCATGATCTAACAAGGTAATTTCATCAACAAAGTTAATGTCAATGAAACACATTTGTCATGTACCGTTACTAAATGTGCAACAATGATTGTGTTCTGTGGCTTCTAACTTGTCAGACCAAGGTTAGTAGGCACCACCACAGCTCTGTGAAGTGTTAGTCCATCAAATGTCCCAGGTTACAGCATCATTAGATGTTGTGGACAGCTACCGTCTTCGTCAAACTTCCTCTCAAATATCTCTGGTATTTATTTCCATCCACATCATTTGTCCAGTTCCTTTTCTAGCAATTTTCTTGTGAGCTTTATATACTGATTCAGGTCTGGCTGCCTACTTGTATGCTGTACTATTCCTGTGTTATTGTATCTGTTCTGTGTGGTAATGATATAATGCATCCATATTATAAGTGTGGAGTATCACATAATTAGCTGGTGATCAAAACAAAAGTTTGATAAAACATTGAATTATGTCAAACGAAATAAAAATATTCTAACAGAAGTTCTGATATCACATGATCATTCTTACCTTGGCTGACAGGACAAGGACTACAACAGCAACACACAGCAGCAATAAATAGTCCGAGTCCAAGGACAACAAGCGATCCATCCCTGGGTAGCTCTCCTGTAAACATACAAACATATTCAAACACTAAAATAAAATTAAAGTCTGGAAAAATCACCACACCACAGCAAACATCATTATTCAACATTAAAATTGTGCTTCGGTATCCTCCCCAAATAAATATAATTTGACTAAAAACATGGCTGCTTTACAGGTGTTATTGATAAAACTGAACAAAACATTTATGTAACTATACAACCTAGCCTTAATACCAGACATCAAGAATGAGCTATAGTTTGAAAATCACTGTTCTCCAGCCACCTTGAAGCTTGTGTGTTCCCAGGAGCTTGCAGCCAGTAGTGTAGCCAAGAGACAGGTCTCCCACATCAGAGCCAAACAAAGAGGTTCACAAATCTGCTACCTTACTCCTCACTAGATAATGATTGATAATTATCACTTAACTAAACAAATATAATTTTCAACTTGAATCTAACTTTTTGTGTGCAAAATTCGAAAGATTTTACACATTACAAATTATGTACTCACCAAGCCCTGATCATGAATCCAGTGCTTGACATTAGGGGCATACGTGAAGCACCCAACGGCCACGAGGCAACTCAGGCAAAAGTCAAACACTTGCATGCAGAAGAATGGCATCAGGTAGCTGGCCACATTCTGTGAACATAATACTGCGTATCTTCACAGCTACGTTCATTTTTAACATTGATTTCTCATAAAAGTGCAATAAGATACATCATGTTTCTTCTTCGGGAGACCCAAGTTCAAATACTCGGTAAGGTGTGGATTTTTTTCTGTTGGGGGAAAAAAGAAAATCCTAACCTGCACAGTTCGTGGTGACTGCACTAGCCAGGCGGCCTTAATTCCTCAAGCTCAAAGACCCCTCTGCCATACAGCGCAAGGTACTATATTGGCAGTAAATGACAATAGACAGTTGGCACACCTTGTAACCCAAAAAGATTTACCAGTTTAGAAAAAAATGTGTAATTCAAAATTGTTTAAAACATTAATTCCAATATAACATTTTAATACATTAATTTCATTTGATCATCAAAAGTTTTACGCTACATTCAGATCTCATATTAAAAACATCCTTATTGATTATATATAATTGTCAAGCCCCATAGCAATTACAGAATGTAGTTAACTAATTTTAAGAAACAATTCCTACAGAAGCCGCTGTGGCAATGTGGAGTGTTAGAACCATCTCACTGAAAGGCTGAGTGCACCGAGGAATAGATAGCCAGTTTTTCCCTGCCATAGCGAATGGTGAATGCAACATTGAACCCTGCACAACTGCGGTCATGCCATTGTCAGCGTAACTTTGAATAACTACTAGTACACTGATAAATCTAACATGGTAGCAAATGAACAAAATATGAAAATCAATGTTATGAAAACAGAAGCTGTGTGAAACTTTCACAAAGGAAGATATAGAAACTAAGATCATCATAGAAGAACAGCAACTAAACATTTCAAATATTTGGGGAGCATAATCTGATAGAAGGATGGAAACAGAAATCAAGTATAGATGCAATACAGCAAATCAAATTATTGACAAATGTCACTAATGTAATAGAACAAACACAAAACAACTGGTACAATAAGAGAATTGTTCGACACAATCTTTCTACCAATACGATGTTGTCAACCTTACACATGAACACTAACAATATGGTAAAGAAAAACTGCAAATACAGAAATAAATGCCCATGATAAATCTAAAGCTAATGAGAAGAGACAAAATAATAAATGATGATATCACGAATCAAGTAGGGACAGCAACAGTTAGAAACAGCAAACCAGATTGTTCAGCCATGTAACAAAATTAAACAGAGACAGTGCCCTACAAAGGTGTTTACTACTCAGAAATGGAAACACTGCAAGAGGTCTGCCCCGCAGACAATGGATTAGCAAAATATCAGAGGCTATAAATATCTCAAGTATAAAGCACACCTGATGCTGGAAGGCAAAATGAAGAAATAAGAGAGGAAGCGGAATAAGAAGAGTTTAAGTATTAGATCAGCCTGACAAATAAGCTGAAACATAGAACGTAGGAGATTATGCTGACTTTTTCAAACAAATTCACCACCACTAAATAATTAATTATTAAATGTAAGCACTTGTCACAAATTTAGTATCACAACAAAGAGTATGGGAAGTATGGCCACAATCTGAGACTCGAAGCTCTAATATTAAAAATGGTGAAAGGCAAAAGAAGAAACAAAGCCCAAGAAACTACACCATATAGACCTAAAAGAACATCAATGTTCACTTATACTGGGATGAATTGATTATATTTTAAAGAAACATATTTTGTCTGCTCACAAAATCTCTTCTCTGATGACAATATCTATCTCCAACAACCAACACATAACCAATTTTATTTTTTTTTGCTACATAATATTTATAAATGTATTTGCTAATGACCTTCTCTGTATGAATCAAAACAATAGCTCACCCGCACAACTCCATATGTGAGAGCTAATGCTGAGACAAAGCACACCAGTGTGACCCCAATCATCAAAGTCAGGTTGTCTAGCATATGAACAAAGATAGAAATCATTATGATTGAATTCAAGTTAGACTGACAATAAATAATATGTTCCTATTTGCTAGATACATGAACATATTTATGTTAAATAACTGTATCTTTTGTACATAATTTGCTGTGCAGTGTATCATGCCAATTTGACATTTTAATATAACTGCATTTTTCACCCTCCTATTTTACTGCATACTCTTTTGTTTGCTTTTAGTCACATTATGAAAGTCTGGAGACGTTCTGGAAGTTTAAGATACAGAAGATGATGTTGAATGGACTGACAGAGTGGCCCAGAAGTTGATACAGAGGGAGATGTTGGATGGGTTGACAGAGTGGCCCAGAAGTTGATACAGATACAGAAGTTGATACAGAGGGAGATGTTGGATGGGTTGACAGAGTGGCCCAGAAGTTGATACAGAGGGAGATGTTGGATGGGTTGACAGTGGCACAGAAGTTGATACAGAGGGAGATGTTGAATGGGTTGACAAGAGTGGCACAGAAGTTGATACAGAAGGAGAAGATGTTGGATGGGTTGACAGAGTGGCACAGAAGTTGATACAGAGGGAGATGTTGGATGGGTTGACAGAGTGGCACAGAAGTTGATACAGAAGGAGAAGATGTTGGATGGGTTGACAGAGTGGCACAAAATTTGATTCAGAGGGGAGATGTTGATACAGAGGGAAAAGATGTTGGATGGGTTGACATCAGGTTAAGAAGAGACAGCTGCTGGGAGTTCTGGTGTGTTTCATTGATAGTTATATTCACAGCCTTGTTTATTACATGAATCCATTTTGTTGAATTGTGTCACTGTTTGATTATTACTGTTTGTAATGTGACAGTTGAGCTGCCAGCTAAGTATTCTTGTTTCCCATGGTTTGGTTACTGAAAAAACTTTGGTCAAAATGTTTAGTTTTACATGTGTCCTGCAATGCATGGTCTCCATGACTGCCCCATGTATAGCCAGCTAAGAAGGGAATACTGGCTAGTGACACAGCACTGCACTTGAACATCTATGGAACAAAAGAGGAGCTGCAAAACTGTTGACTACATAACAAGAATTTGTCTGTTGGTGTTAACATGAAAGAACAAACACAAGAAGAAGAATATGTGTCTTTTGTTTGTCATTCACCTGAGTCACATTTCATATTCATTTGCCTTCAGTATTACCTGGATATAGTCCAGAACCCCTGCTTCTGGTTACACTGTGTCAAAGGTTAACAGTTGTTTGTGGGGCACTAGGTTTTACATGCAAACAAGTGTTGCAGTTTATTAAATATGAACCTAGGACAAACACTTTTAAGCTTAGAAACCGTCACTTTTACCTTCAGCATAGACATTGTAATAACAGGTTACCCTAAACATGAATGAGGTGTGCAGTGTGTAACTTACCTTTACTAATCTGTTGCTTGTATAGCTCATAACCAAAACTCTGAAAGAAGCTTCCGTTATCAGTCTGCACAAGGACAATTCCATCATATCGTTGCTGGGTCTGAGGAGTCAGGACATCAGGATGAATGGCAGCAAAGATCAGCAGGCACAGCAGGAGGATGTCACCAAACTGAAATACAGTTTACATAAATAATCACCCCAAAATATAATAATTTCTTCTTGTTATTAAACTATAGAACAGTAGGGTCAGCATGGCCGAATGGATAAGAATGTGTGGTCTTAAACATCCGGTATGCTGATGCCAAGGTAAGGAGTTCAACCCCTACCTGGACTAAAATGTTGACCTATCGTCCTTGACCTGGGGACGTAAATTACAAGTACCTCTGAAGTCAGATTTGGGTTCGCTTGATGGTGAGGGACACTGTTAATAGGGAATCTGCACGCAAAATTCAGCCCAGCAATACTACTAGAAGTAGTGTGCTTGGACTACGCTTGAGTTCAAAGGCCAAAAAAACAAAACTACAGCACAAGAAGGTGACTCAAGGTGGATTCCTCTCCCTAGACTGTTTGTCTATACATATAGAACGCTATCAGTGAGACTATCCACATGGTAAAGAAAGGTCAAAGACCTCTTTTCACACGAGGCTTGTTGGGCATATGGTGCTAGGCCAATATTTGTATTTAGACCGACTGACATTTGACGGGTGATGTCATCAATATACATCGCTGACTGCCTGTACTTTCTGGGTAATTTCCTGGCACTAATGTTAGGATGGGTCAATAGCAATGCTGAGGTTAGACAGCATTAAGAATCTCTAGCACAACACCAGCAAACAAGTGACAGTAAAATTGTTGAGAACATGCATCTATCCTGTAGCAATACACGGATGTCAGTCATGGCTCATTTCACAATCACTAAACAAGAAAACTGGGGCTGTTAAACTTCAATGTTACAGAACAATTCTTAGAATTTCATGGACCAAGACACAAAAACATTGAAAGTCTGCAAAACCTGAACATGCAAGAAAACTGGCTGATAAAGAGTATCATGTGTGGGAAAGTGAAATACTTGGACAATATTAAACATGACAGTGGCTGGGGGAGACCAGCCATGGAAGGCATGGTTCCTGGAAGAAGATGCAAGCACTGAGCAGACAAAGATGGACATAGGACATTGTAGACTGCCGGGGTGAGGGGGGGGGGGGGGGGGGTGTCGGAAGAAATGGCCAGAGATGGGGAGGCTTTTCAGGGTGTTGTGAAAACAGCATGGTTTTCCACATGACAACAATGAACATAAACAAACTTGGTATTAGCAAAGTCAATTCCACCAAAACTGTGCAGGAATTTCATGAGCTAATGAATGCATTTATCAGGGACATATTTGAAGATCTGAGTGCAAATGAGGACAAAATCAAATGTGTTTCTTGCATAAATATAATTCCTTCAAGTTTTATGTTTTCCAAAGCTACATGTAACAATGATTAAAACACAAGACAATTCATAAATCAACTCAATCAATCAAGTGGCATCACAACGAAGGTTGACCGTAATGAATCTCCAACACTTTCTGCGCCTCATTTCTCTTGATGTTATCTTCCCACGTGTATCATTATCTACACTTGCTGGTTGCCTTCAATATTACCATCAATTATCCTTCTCATTCAGTAGGAGTTGTCTTTTCTCTATTAATATGTTAACAGGCCTCTGTCCAGGGAACCTAGCGCTGCCCAAATCACTATTTCTGTTTTGTTGTGTTGCTTCCATTGCTGGGATATGGATATGCATGGTGAGGTTTCAATCTCTTCCACTGTGGCCAGATGTGTGCTACAATCTGCTGTGTCACTACACAAGCCATTGACTTGCACTGATTTACTTGATGCATCAAACCCAATCTACTATCCCCAGTACAGACTGGATTCTGGCAGCACAGATGATCAGTCTACATTACACAAGATAAAATGCCCTCCAGGACAGTTCTCACCATCTTATTTGACCCTTCCCATGCTTTCAACACTGTATGGAAGTAGGACCTGATGCTGAAAATTCAACAGACACGAGTTACCCACAATATGTATCCTTGGATCAGAGACTACCTGTATCAACACTCAATGAGTTAAAGATGAACAGCCACCTCAGCAACTCAATAATTTGAGATGATGGGTCTCACGGGGCAGTGCAATAGTGTCCACCTCTTTGTGGTCTACATAAATGACAAATGCTGCCACCAAAATTACTCCAAGTCTACATGCAGATAATTCTGCTGTCTGGACAGCTGTGGAAAACACTCTGATAGTTGCATATCCCATCCAAAAGATGGTGGATTTAAAAAATTCAAAGTGTTGCTTTAAAGAAACAACTTGTTGGAATATCCTGGGGGGAACTAACACAAAAATTTTAAAGAAGCAGTCAGGCCCATGACAGAATACACCTGGGCTACAACAGCAAACATGAACTTGGAAATGTAGACAAAGTCCAAAATATGGCATTGAGAATAATGCCCGGAGCAAGAGAAGCACTTCCCTAAAAGAAATGGAAAACAACTGCTGGACTCAGATTTTACAGATAGTATAAAACTCACACAGTTAGAACAGCTGAAAAGACTTCAAAATCATTAGCCGCAGTAGAAATGTCAAGAAAGAACCAGAAACAAGATCCTAAGGAAAAGTTAAAATCACTTTGCATGAGCAAACTACAGACAACATGCAGAAATACTAGAAATCAATACATCCAATTGTGAGCTCTTACACCAGAACTATGGATGAGCTGCCTAGATTTAACAAATACAGTTATGCAAGTCCCAGAAATAACCTCCAAATATGAACAAGCTGAGCTGTCACTTCACCTACTCAGAGTAAAGTATCCGTCCAACATCTGGACAGAGGTGTTTACAGATGAATCTGCCAAATAGGCTGCAAGAAACATGGGAGGCAGCAGAATCTATATAATACATCCAAACAGAAACTTCATAGTGGCAGGAGAAATCTGCACTAACTTCAAAGCAGAGGCAAATGCCATCCTTACAGCTAGTGAAGACCCTAAACAGTTAAGTAGAACTAACCCAAAAAATGGTGTCTTCAAAGACTCAAATTCAGTCCTTCAAGCCAGACCATGTTCCAAACAGAACACCACCATCCATGAAATAAAGGACAATATTAGAACACTGTCTGTCCACAAGAACAGATCTCTAGTTCTGCAGTGGATACCCACCCGCTGTGGAATAATTCCAAAATAAAAGTGCAGACGAGCTAGCAAAGGCATCGTGCAGCCATATCCATCTCAGAGCTTTAGAAAGGTAATAAGAAAGTAAGAACACGACTAAAGCAACCTATAAGGACGAGTTAGAGGAAAGAAGAGTAAAAAACTCTAGGCGCACAACAGCCACAAATGAGCTTGTGGTAAACACAGAGACCAGAATCTTCAGACTCAGAACTTGAATTCAATTCATGATGATTGTTGACCATTGAGAATTGTTAGAAAGAGAGGGGAAATCTGCTTTCATGGGAGTGACCATTCAACTTCATGACAAATTCTAGGTGACAGGTAAATAAAGAGGTAAAGACATCAAGAGAACCGACCTGATCATGGCCCATACTGAAGTGGATGCAAAGTAAATGAACTAAATGATGATCACTGAAGAAGAGTCTTACATTTTAAAAATAAATAAATATCGAAGCTTAGTGAGACACTTGAAAAGGTACTGCTGAAATGCTTGGCTTAGGCCAGTTCTCTGAAAATAATATTTTAAACAAAAAAAATAAACTGTCTCCATCACCCATGAAGATAAGGAAATGTATCAAAGTAATGTAATAAATAAGTTAATTCAACAACCAAACCAAACATTATGATTTAATTCATCATCATCAAGTACCGTGCCTGACTGGCGTAGGCGTTCATGACTCTCCACAGATCTCTGTCTTTGGTTTTCTGGATCAACTTTGCCGTTGATATTCCTCCATGCCACTGTCGCAATCCATCCAGCATCATTTCTCGTGGTCTGCCTCTGCCTCTCTTCCCCTCGATCTATCCAGTTGTCACAATGTTCTCCAACGCCTCTCTTCTCATCACATGACCAAAAAAACTGTTTGTCTCTTTCTTATTGTTGTGTATAATGTCTAGTTTCACCAGCCTCTTTAAGGCATTCGTCGTTAGTTACTTTGGCAGTCCAAGGAATTCGCAACAATCGTCTAAGGAACCACATCTCTGTTGCTTCCAATCTCTTCCTAATTTGTTCATTTATATTTCAAGATTCACAGCCATACAGCAAAATTAAAAATTAAATTTTGTTGTGTATCCCTTACAGGACGTTGCAGTCAACACCAGCATTTTTCAGCTGCTGTTGATGAACTAGGCAAGTCTTACGCTCAGTAGTTTACAATTGCTTTCTGAACGACCGGCTCCCTACCAGCACGTTATAACACAACGCAACACGGTCTGCTGCACAAATCGGTCGCAGCTGAGCTTCGAACGCCTGGTACCCAAGCTCACGAACCGCATTTGCAAGCCTTTAGCCACGGAGCCCTACATACAGCAAAACAGGTTCTAAATTCTATATAGCACCTCAGCACTCTCTTTCTTACATTCAATGATAGCGACTTACTGCATAAGATTTTCTTCATTTTTTGAAATGCAGCCTTTGCTTGCCCTATTCTGCTCTTGATCTCTGTGGTGCATCTTCCATCTGATGTTATAAATGTTTAACTATCCACTTTCAACATTTGGTGAAGAATTTTCCCTTCTATCTCTATTTCACATTTGGGTGTCACCCGTTTCTTTGATGATTTAATTACTATACAAAACTAAGAGTAACCACAAACTGGCCAGTGGTAGTAATGCAATTATTATTAATTAATAACACAAGTAAAAATTAAAAACTTAATTTAAAAAAACAACAACAATTGAGCGACTAACCCCCAGAGAAGTCATGACTGTCATTCATTCATTATTCAATTCATACTCACCGCATTAATGATACCATAAAACAAAGTTCCAGTTTTAACGTGGCAACAGAAGCAGCATCGAAACGATCCAGGATTAACTCCAGGAAGGTTTTCGCTTGGTTTCATCATTCTGATGTTCTAGTTCTAGTTCAAATGTATCAGCAGAATAGATACGATGTTTACACACAACACAAGACACAGTTACTTCAGTTAGTCGAAGAGCACTTTCCTTCCACGGACGACTTCCTGTGTTGCCAGGTAGTTCTGATGGCGCACAGAACACAAGTCAAATATTCACTCATAATAATAATAATATGGGACGCAGAGGTGTGTGTTTCCAAAGCACGAGGGCTGGGTTCTATACAGTTCTATACAGACGAAGATCTACTAACACGTCCTAGCCGTGCTTCCTGGGCAACAGGTCACTTCGGGTTCCTGGCTAACGTAGAAGGATCGCTGATTCTTCCGAAGTTGGAGAGTATCTGCCTGCACGGCGAGGAACCACCAGTCTGCACACCAATAAGCCAGACATGGGACAACGGATACTCACGCAAACCTCAGGTCCTGTATGACATCACACTGATGTTAGACAACAGGATGTCTTCATCCGACATACAGGACTTCACACTGGAGTTCACAGCCAGCGAACACAAGCAAGCAACTCATAATAATTAATATTAGCTGTTATTCGTGTGAATATAGCGCTAATTACTATACATTAGTCATTATCATTCATAATATCGCGATGTCGCCTTCTCATATTATTTCTTAATATATTATCTGAAAGGTTAAACTTTACTCCCGTTTGCCTCCCGGTTCGATTCCGTGCTACGTCTTTCGGTTGCATTTTTCTCGGAGACTCCTGGGGGTTGTCGCTGGAGATACGGAGTTCGAGCATTGTGCGACGCTTTCGGCAGACCGCCCTGTGGGAAAAGACCAAGCCATCTGGGATAAAACTCGGTACAATGAAGCCGATCCTCTCGACTTTTAAAAGATGTTGTACTCAATGTAAACTCAATGTTTGGTGCGATTGTAAATATTGTGTATATGCGCGCGCGCGTGTGTGTGATTTATGCCTCGTCATTTGCGCACGCTAGAGAGAGAGAGAGAGAGAGAGAGAGAGAGAGAGAGAGAGGTATGAAAGAGAGAGCGAGATGAGTGAGAGAGGGAGAGAAGAGTGTGTGTGTAAGAGAGAGAGAGAACGAGAAGAGTGTGTGTGAGAGACAGAGAGAGAGAGCGCGCGCGAGAAGAGTGTGTATGTGACAGAAAGCGCGAGAAGAGTGAGAGAGAGAGAGAGAGAGAGAGAGAGAGAGAGAGAGAGAGAAGAGTGTATGTGAGACAGACAGAGAGAGAGAGAGCGCGCGCGAGAAAAGAGTGTATGTGAGAGAAAGCGCGAGAAGAGAGAGAGAGAGAGAGAGAGAGCGAGAAGAGTGTGTGAGACACACACACACACGAGAGAGAGAGAAGAGAGAGAGAGAGAGTTGGTTTTTTGCTGCAGTCTGATTATGTGCCTGCCTGGCTTTTCCTCAGAGTTCTGGGTGTCAGCCAAATCACTGGTCATTCTCTGCAACTCCATTCTCTCTAGACCTTAATTGATCTGTTCTGTCACAATGTACAATTGTACCAGTACCAGAGAGCCCTGATCACAGTCTTTCTCTCTCTCTCTCTCTCTCTCTCTTATCATGCACCAATACCCAACCCAACGGTGCAGACCCAAGTCAATAATCCTATAGCCCAGCGGAATGCCGCTGTGGCTGCCTCCACCTCCGTTCAGACTAGATATCGTGGTATCTGACTGTGTCTTCTGCCTGAGTCTTCCATGATTTTCCTCCTATCGGCCTGTGGCCCTTAACTGTGTCCAGAGCTTTATGGGGGTGGGTATTCTTTGTCTGCGGCCACTCGAAAATATGACACTATGCAGCACCTTAAGATTTTCCGCAATCCTCGGTATCGCATACACACTACCAACGTGTCCTCTTGTGCATCCCAAGATCACCCACATAACTTCATTCTGTGTGTGCTACTAGTTTTCACCAGCTAACTCTTTGACACCGTAAACTATACTCAATTACTGAGAGAATCAGATGTTGACAGAGTACAAACTACATTCTTTGCTCCATGTCCATTGCTGTCAGTCTTCAACGTGATCCCTGAGTGACATACTCAGGTATCTCAGTCGTCTCCCTCTCTCTCTCTAAACGTTTGTGCCATTTATTGTGAGACAAAAGCCTCAGTATTTTTAAAAGAAAATCAGTGCTGTACAAAAATTAAATTGTGTGTGGTGTGGTGAGTGTGTGTGTGTGCGCGCGCGCGCGTGTACTCAAATTATAATCCAGAAAGGTTTAACATAATATTAATGAACATTTAGTTTAGCCGGCGGATCAACATCACGGCACAAGGGTGTAACCCATAAGACATTTGTTCTCTCCAAACTTTCGTGGCGTTTCAAGTGACCAAAATACTTCAATTTTCTTTGTTTTATCGTCTTTAATAGCCAACCCTCCTCAATATTCAACTCTTGAAGTATGGATGCATTTGTTCTTTTCTTTACCCAAGATATTCTTAGAACTCGTCTATAACATTTATATTCAAAGGCGTTTATGCGCTGTTGCAGCTTGTTTAGTAAGTGTCCAGGTCTCACAGGCGTATGTTGCAATAGGAAAGATGCGTGCTCTTAAAAATCTGTCTGTCCCACTCCATAATTTATTCAGCTGTTTTAGTCTTTGAAAATATATAAATATAATAAATAAATAAAATATATATTTGTATGTGAATTTAAGTGTTAAAGAAAAGTATTAACAATTCACTGGACGAAAAAGAGAACAAAGAGACACATTCAATAAGTGCTCAGTTTTGAAGAAGAGTGGTTAAGATAAATAAAGTTTACCAAAATATTTTGTAAAACGTCATGAATATTTGGAAACGGTCAATTATGGAGGAAAGTGTCCCGGGGAAGAGGAAGACCATAACACAGATGGATATGATAATTTACAATTGACACCAACAGAGATATGGCACTTAGAGAGACTTTTTTTAAGGGGGAGGGGGGGGGCGGAGGTTATGCAAAGAATAAGCCACTGGATGATAATTAGTTAGTTAATCTGTTGGGGTATCACCCTTGCACTCTAGACATGTCCATATGTGCTCAGACCCCCCCCCCCCCCATCCAATATATGCATCACCGTTCTGTGGCTGTTTTAGTTCTGTGTTGGTTGACGAGATCCCTCATTCTCCCGATGTGCAACTCGTGTCTGGCTGTGCCAATTATTATTCCCAAGTTTCTCATTGAAGACAAAGATGTGGATTCAATGGTGTCAAAGTCCTCCATTCTCTCACATTTTCACACAAACAATAGATTGCACAATTTATTGCCAGGCATATTTCGCTGCACTTCGTCAGGTGCATAATGCAGAAATCACACAACATAAATGATTAGATAAATCCTTCAAGCCGAAATATACACATATTCATTGACATTTAAAGTGTCTGCCATGGTAATTTTATACGGGCTATCATGTCTTTCTGCTTGCACAAGTCAGGTTTCTGCTGGCTAATGGTGATGGCTTCAGCGACCATTTTGTGTTAAACACGCAAAACGCATTATCCCTATCACTCAGGTGGCCAGTTTCCAAAATGTGCCGCCTGATCGATGACGTGGATGGTTTGTGGTGTGTTGGCTTGGTCAGGTTCCCATCATCTTTATTATTGTCAATCCAATTGGGTATGTGTTCGACCATCCTGTTGTCCACCTCTCTGCTCTGCCGATGTAGGTAGACTGGCACCTGCATGTAAATTGATAAATACAATTGGATTTGGCATACAGAGGGACAGGTTCTCTTACTGCTGGGGTGGGACCGGTGACAATGGTGAACCAAGCAGCAATCTTGGACATTTCATTATCGGCTCGGAAGACAACTCCCACATCTTAGCACCACCTTTCTTTGGAGCAGAAATGGTAAACATGGTATGAGGCATGGATGTACTTCCAACGATAACTACAGTATTACTTAAAAAAATATGAATGCGCTCGGTGCATATGAAAAGGTGCTCAATCAACCGTAAGAGTTGGTGAAGAATACATGTGCACCATGAAGCCATAGAACAGATGGTGTTGCAGACGTATTAGATCCCATCTTCAATGTGGAGAGGACACTTGATGAGAAATTTATGGGTATATGTTGATGATGTGCACTGATTGCATAGTCGCATGTGTTGGTCCATACATTTCTTCTGTCTAGTGCAGTGTTCTCAACCGGTAGGGAATTCCCCCCCCCCGGGGGGGGGGGGGGGGGGGGGGGGGGGGGGGGGGGGGGAGGAGGGAATTTAGGTTTTCCCGGGGGGGGGGGGGGGGAATGAAGACCATTTTAGATCGCGTTAATACTTCTTCTTCTTCGCGTTTATCCAGAGTTTTTTTTTTCTGGACGTGATTTTTGTGTGCCTGTTTACAGCAGAGCTGCGTTCTTGCGCCAAGCCGACACATCCGACTTTTGCTGGCTTTGTTGACGGGTTAAACCCTTTCCCCGGGGGGGTTATAAAGAACGATTTCTTTATATTGTTTTTCCTTCATACTTTACAGTTTTGATTCTCATCCCTTTAAAATTTATTTTATAAATTTAAATAGACCCACAAAACATGTTTTTTATATCTATTAAATTTTCCTTCCATTTTTTCGTATACTGTGTAGGGGGGGGGAATTTTTAATAGGAAATATGAAAGGGGGAGGTGGGAATACATTCTGAAATACAGTGAAGGGGGGGACGGGACAAATGTTTTATAGGGAAGGGGGAAATGATTTCTGAAAATATGTGAAGGGGGGCACTGGCCAAAAAAGGTTGAAAACCACTGGCTAGTGAATATTTGCCCCATCTTTTGTTCCTGGCTAGTGCTTCTTTGTATGTTGCACTTTGTTCAATACGATTCCATAATTTGGGGATGCTGGGGTTTTCAGTGGCTGCATGCTTGCTAAAAAAACCAGGGGCCCTTTGTTTAAAATCCTCTTCAAAAAAAAGGGGAAAAGGGGGGGGGGGGGTTTAAAAGGGGTCCCAGGAAATGTCCTTGAAAACAAAGGTGACCAGTGTGATGTTGACCACATTGCACTCCAAGCACCGATTGGTTTAAAAAAATAGGGATAGAAACATATGCCCCAGGGCTTAATGGGATCCTTTGCTTATCAGTGCTTGTGTGATAACTTTTAATTTTTCTTTGTGATAAAACATAATTAGTACCATTAAAGGTTTTACATCCTGACTGCATCTCATTCAAGCACCAGTGTGGAGAACATTAAATCCAGCGAAGGTGTTAAAATTCAATGCTTGCCTAAAGTGGTAAACTGAGAAAAACCTAATACCATTACCAGACCAGTAACTACAGAATCATTACAACACCAAGCAAAATGACAAGTTCCTACCAAAAATTGTTGTATTACTTTATTACGTGCTGATGCATCTCATCCTTACATAAGTCCCTGGAGAAGAAATGTGAAAGGCTGTAATCTTCACGGATTTGTATGCCGATGTGGAAACATGTTCAGTGGTGATAAACTTAGAGGTTAAATACAAGGTGCCCAAAGACTATCTTATGCATATGCTTATGACACTCCATAAGTAACCGCTCATCATGCGTGTTAATTCCATCAAGGTTTTTTTCTAGCATTTCGATGCTGAGCCGTTGTTTTTTTTTAAATCTTCTGTCTGGTCTTATGCACATTTGAAAGTAGATTTTGAATTCTTAAGCCTAATGCTTAGACGTGTTCACCATTATGACCACCAGCCTAACATGTTCAGCAAGGAAAACCGCAACCTACCCAACACATGTCAAGACAAGGGCATAGAAATCTACAGGATTTGTGATGCTGATTGGCATACCAAAGGTGTCCCGTTGAAATATTAAATGCATCTTGTCAAATGGACAATACAATGTAGATCTTCTTACCAAACTAAAACTGGCTGTGGTAAGAAAATGAGGGATAGAATACATTGAAAAACTTTCTTTGCTTCAAGATAATGCACCCTCTCAAAAAGCACAACTTGTACAGCTGGCAGCCAAGAAACTGAACATTAAGATGCTTCCATGTCTACCCTATTTTCAAGATTTAGCACCGTCCAACTTTGTTTCTTTTCTCAAATCTGTTTTTTTTTTAAAACAAAAACATAAAAATATAAAGCTCAAAAGAAAAGAAGACAAGTTGGGCAGAATGGGTGGGTGCATTGTCATAACGGAGCTGTCAAGTTCTCATTACCCACAAGTCAATCGTAACAAAACAACCAGCCATTCTTCACAGCTGATTCAGATTTTCTTGGCAACACAATGTTCCTCTTGTTTGCTAGGCTCTCCACTTTCCTTACATGGCTCCCTGTGATTTTTGGTTGTTCGCTCAAGCTGAAAGTCAATGAAAGGTACCAGACTTCTCCATTGTTCTGACAAATTGTTAGAACAGCAATTCCAATTAATAGGGTAAGTTGACCAGACTTCACTGCCATAAAGAAGAATACCAAGGCCACATGCTTGGTAGACCAGGACTTTTTGTTTTGGCAGACTTTGTGTGCCTACTGTTATAATGAGTTTGTTGCATTTTCTTTGATAAATTTACTGAAGCCTATACAGAGTGAAATAGTAAATTCTACTTAACTTAAAGCTTGAGGGACGCTGGAGACATTCCCATACCATGCTGATTCTGTGTTTCTCAGAAATGGCTTGGGATACTTGCAAACACAGTTTCCATCAGATCCACTGCCTAACTCTTCTCTAAGTTGGTGCTAGCCTTCACAGAGGTTGGTAGTACTCACTAGTTTCTTGATTTCATGATAAAAAAGCACCCAAGATGTCTGCCGCAGAAGTCTGCATTTGCAATTAGTCTCATCTTGTCCTTCACTAGTGTTTTTGTAGAGCTAATATTCAAGAGACAGAATATTTTATGGCATTACTGCTGCACCTGCAACATGTTTAATTAACTAAGACTTTCTGGAAACTTGCAATTGCCTTATCCTGATGCAAGGAAATGCTACCTAGGACTAAATTTCATGGCAGGGCAGACCAGGCTCTAAGCCTTGGTCGACAACTGGTCTAGGATCGAAGCTCCAATAGGTGGACAGTTAGAGCAATGCTTTATTGATCTTGCAGCTTGCCTTGTTCCAGATGTACTAGTGTTACCTTTCCTCTAGGCAGGCTGAGAGAGTGATCATGCTGCATGGGCAACTCATGGTCTCTGCTATTCAGCCCAGGCTTTGTGCTTTATGAGGTATAACTTCATACCTGGTCTTAGGTTGTAGTTATGCCTTTTCTGAAGCACAATGTAACAAACTATCGTCTGTCAAGACCGTAAGGTGCTAGTGAGTGAGTGAGGAGTAACCCTAGTGAGGGGCATTTTATATAGTGTTTTCTACCCAATGCTAACCCTCCTGGTTATTCCACAGATTATGAAACAGTGTGACCTCTTTTTCTGTCAGCAGGCAGCCTCTAATTGTCATTGGGTACTTTTACAGAGGGGTTCTGTACTTCAAGAACTTGTCTTCATTTCTCCGCAAGCTTCCTTCAGCAACAATGACCATTCCAGACACCCTAAAGCAGCACTAGGTAACTTGTGGAGTTTCCAGCAACCAAGTGCATACAACAATGTGTCACTTTCCAAGGTAGCGGGAGCTGGTAGAGAGAACCATTTACGGTCTGCATTATCATCAGTTGGCTGAGGATTCCTGTCCTCTATTAGCAGGTGTCCTACAAACAACAGTGACGTTATTACACACAGCTGGGCTCATGTGCTGCAAGTGCTCTTGCACCATAATAGTCCAGTATGCTAACTAAATTATCAGAAGTGTAACATAAAATATAGTTATAAAACTGTTACATAAAAAACAAAATATTCAAAATCTTTAATATAAAAAATATTGTAAAGAAAGACCTAATGCTTAAAACAGTTCATTAACAGCAATAACGAATATCGCTCAGCTCTATGTTATAGTCTTGAAAAGTATAAATAACGTCTTGTCGCAAAGATCCAAGTTTCACTGACACCAAGGATTAACACTGCAGATCTGGCTGGTCACTCACTGCATGAGGTCATAATTCTGTGAAAAGCTTGCCCTGATAACGTGACCTTTGGATGCACCAATGTGGAATCCCACACTCAGTTATTACAGGGTTTTTCTGGCTGGCCTCACCACTGTTAGATAAATCACTTATTTTTCAGTGTGATATTACTGAGTTTCAGAATCTGAGGATGATACCATTTTGTCGGTGTATTAAAAAACACGTAACAGATAAAAACAAAACAAGAGCAAAGGCAACAAGTTAAAACTAAAATTACAACAAAAATGGTAGAATAATACTTATATACAGAAATGGTAGAATAATACTGATATATTTTGTTTGCGGTGTGTGTGTGTGAGTGCGCACGTGTGCGGGCACACATGAGAAATGCAGCAAAATTGGACTTGGACATATTATCACACAAATTTAGTACAACATTTCAAGAAACATGAAACCACAAATTGATTAGAGAAATTACATGCATACAGTCAAAATTTACCGCGCATGTTATGAGAAGAAATAAAGTTGAAAACTTAGTGACAACTGGTAAACTTGATGCCAGACGGTTAGAGGGAAAAATAGATAAACACCTGGATGTCATGGCAAAATCTAGACAAGAACATAATAGACCTGATCCAAGACTTGTGAATCATGATTGCCCATGTTGACTGGCATGCACATAATAGTAATGTATACAGGACAGCACAGATGTTAGTGAGCTAGTTTACCGAGACAGTTGTCCGGCTTCAATCCCCAACAATGGCAACATTCTTATTTTCAACCAGTACAGCTCTGGTACCGATCCAGCCTCATAAGAAAGGCACCAGATAATTTCTTGGAATTTCCATAGCACTGTCTGGGAGGGCAAACGTCAAGGAAGGAAACTGAGATACCACATCATTATGCCCTGGCCTGAATATGTGAAGATTTAAGGCTTCACACCTCAGAGGCACTATATGCCATCAGACTATCTACATTCAGCACAGAATAGCTAAGCACAGGAAATATTAATCAGTTATTTTGAAAGACAGCTGCGACCGATTTGGCAACAGACCTCGTCGCACTGGGTTTTAACTGTGGGTATGGGAGCCAGTTGTTCGTAAAGCAATTGCAAATTACTGAACGTAAACTTGCCAAGATATCAACAGCAGTAAAACGCTGGTGTTGACAGTGATGTCCTGTAACTAGGATATGCACACACAAAAATATTTTTTGAAAGAACACGTGAAGTCAACTGAAGTATATAAGATGTGCAGATGATCACAACCAATATAGAGGTAAACCCAGATCAAGCATACATAGAAACTAGCCCATACCATACCAAGGAAAGTATCTACACTAGGATCCAATTGGTGATGATCAAACCATTTAACAAGTTTCACAGAAAATATACAACTGCATATACACTTGACTATTTGAACATCACATGCACAAATTACATTATAAAAGTTAATGTTCATTCATTTGTTGATTAGATTCAAAGATCTTCATTATACTGTGAACCTATACATTAGTGCTCTTTCAGTAACAGCCTGAGAGAGGATAACAAATTATTATCAGAATACCAACTCATGTAACACCAGTGTAAGAACTTCAGAACAAGTGTGTAAAATGGTTTGGACAAATATCACGACCACCACCTGGCAGTGTTTCACAGAAAGCATCATCACTATATACAATGGTAGTCAGCATGGCAGAATAGATAAATGCACTTGCTCTGAAACTTCCAGTATGCTGATGGCCAGGTTGCAGGTTCAACCCTTACACCGTTCAGCTGGACTAACATGCTGACTTCTCATTCTTGACTTGGGGACATAAATTACAAATGCCTCAGAAGTCACAGTGGGTTCGCCTGATGATAAGGGATACTGGTAATAGGGAAAGTAAATCCACATGCAAACATCAGTCCCCAGAAGTAGTAGCATATGTATGGACTATGCTTGAGTTCAAAGGGAGCGAACACACCAGAAATAAACACAACTCAACCACACTGAAGAAACATATAAAACTGGCTAGCTCTGCCATCACAACTGTCAGTATCTTGGCTCCATACAAAACTGGCTAGCTCTGCCATCACAACTGTCAGTATCTTGGCTCCATACAAAACTGGCTAGCTCTGCCATCACAACTGTCAGTATCTTGGCTCCATACAAAACTGGCTAGCTCTGCCATCACAACTGTCAGTATCTTGGCTCCATACAAAACTGGCTAGCTCTGCCATCACAACTGTCAGTATCTTGGCTCCATACAAAACTGGCTAGCTCTGCCATCACAACTGTCAGTATCTTGGCTCCATACAAACTGGCTAGCTCTGCCATCACAACTGTCAGTATCTTGGCTCCATACAAAACTGGCTAGCTCTGCCATCACAACTGTCAGTATCTTGGCTCCATACAAAACTGGCTAGCTCTGCCATCACAACTGTCAGTATCTTGGCTCCATACAAAACTGGCTAGCTCTGCAATCACAACTGTCAGTATCTTGGCTCCATACAAAACTGGCTAGCTCTGCCATCACAACTGTCAGTGTCAGTATCTTGGCTCCATACAAAACTGGCTAGCTCTGCCATCACAACTGTCAGTGTCAGTATCTTGGCTCCATATAAAACTGGCTAGCTCTGCCGTCACAACTGTCAGTATCTTGGCTCCATACAAAACTGGCTAGCTCTGCAATCACAACTGTCAGTATCTTGGCTCCATACAAAACTGGCTAGCTCTGCCATCACAACTGTCAGTGTCAGTATCTTGGCTCCATACAAAACTGGCTAGCTCTGCAATCACAACTGTCAGTATCTTGGCTCCATACAAAACTGGCTACCTCTGCCATCACAACTGTCAGTATCTTGGCTCCATACAAAACTGGCTAGCTCTGCCATCACAACTGTCAGTGTCAGTATCTTGGCTCCATACAAAACTGGCTAGCTCTGCAATCACAACTGTCAGTATCTTGGCTCCATACAAAACTGGCTAGCTCTGCCATCACAACTGTCAGTATCTTGGCTCCATACAAAACTGGCTAGCTCTGCCATCACAACTGTCAGTGTCAGTATCTTGGCTCCATACAAAACTGGCTAGCTCTGCAATCACAACTGTCAGTATCTTGGCTCCATACAAAACTGGCTAGCTCTGCCATCACAACTGTCAGTATCTTGGCTCCATACAAAACTGGCTAGCTCTGCCATCACAACTGTCAGTGTCAGTATCTTGGCTCCATACAAAACTGGCTAGCTCTGCAATCACAACTGTCAGTATCTTGGCTCCATACAAAACTGGCTAGCTCTGCCATCACAACTGTCAGTATCTTGGCTCCATACAAAACTGGCTAGCTCTGCCATCACAACTGTCAGTGTCAGTATCTTGGCTCCATACAAAACTGGCTAGCTCTGCAATCACAACTGTCAGTATCTTGGCTCCATACAAAACTGGCTAGCTCTGCAATCACAACTGTCAGTATCTTGGCTCCACAATTAACCACACTGGGGACTTTCAACAGAAGTCACATGCAATGCCAAGGTTCAACAGTATTAACAGCCTATGACACACGACCAGCAAATAAATCAGTGCAACATTTTTTAGAACATGCTGTGGCAACATGTACGGATATGAGTCATGGACACAAGATATATAGTAATGAGGCACGTCTAGCGTTCGTTGTCTCGGATGGCTGTGTGAGGTGCACCCAATTGGGATCTTCCCAGCCTATGCATGTTAGCGAGGCAGGCGTTTTGAATATATAACCGCATTGCGAAGCCAGAGTCGTGGTTTGAGCGTTCTCTCTCTCTCGATAAGTAGTGAGCCTGCAGTCAGTAAGCTGGATAGCTTTTCGGTCAGTCCTGCCGGCGTAGCTTGGAAGCTCGTCGGTAGGCGTCCAGTGGTTTTGCATTTATCATCGGGTACCAAGGGTGTGCGCTGAGCGATTGCTACTCTTAGCCTGCGAGAGCGTGAATAGTCCATCTGTCTGATAGATATCTGGTTGATCCTGCTAGTAGTCATATGCTTGTCTCAAAGATTAAGCCATGCATGCCTAAGTTCAGAATGTCTCACGGTGAAACCGCGAATGGCTCATTAAATCAGTCGAGGTTCACTAGATGACACGATCCTACTTGGATAAATGTGACAATTCTAGAGCTAATGCATGCTTACCAAGCTCCGACCCTAGCGGAAAGAGCGCTTTTATTAGTTCAAAGCCAATCGTTGTTGCCCTTCACGGGGTGCGGCGTTCCTTACTGGTGACTCTGGATAACTTTGTGCTGATCGCATGGCTATATGTGATGGCGACGCATCTTTCAAATGTCTGCCCTGTAAAATGTTGATGGCCCCTCTGACATGTCTCCACCTTGTCGTGGTGAGAGGGGCTTGCGTGTTCTAGTGACCCCAAGAGCTATGCCGATGGTAGCACAGCTACATGTTGGACAGGTCAAGGGATAGGAACCAGACCAAGAGAGACACATCTGCTGCCCTGCAGGTAGACTGGGAATAGGCAGTCAAAGCTAGTTATCAATAAATTTGAATCAGGCACACGATGCCACTGCATTCTTGGTTCAGACACATGTTACATGGCTCTCAGCTGAGGAATATGGCTGAGCGCTTCTAATTCAATATCCTCAGGATGTGAGGGCCGGGCCAATGCTCACCAACTGCGGAATGGAGGTGAGATGCTGAGCCTGCTATATGCATGGTCCAAATACTTGTTCTACAGCTCTCAGCCGAGGGATATGAGGGGAGCTGCATGGTCTCGAGGTATAGTGTCCGCCTCGAGTCTGGAGGTCCCGGATTCATGCTCTGGTGATGCTGGGATCTTTTCACGTGGACTTCTAGTAATAAATTTCCCCTGGTCTCTGGGTAGTGAGATTGGACACCCGTGTGTATTGTTGCGCACGTACAAAATCCCTTTGCAGTTGGAAATCGAAAAAGAGTAGCCTAACGGTGCTGCCCGGGCAAAATTTCGAGTTAAAAATCTATCCAAAGTATTTTCCGGATCCTCGCCGGTGCTACAGAGTTCGTGCACTGGGCTGAGTTTCTCCATACTCAGATTTGAATTAGGAGAAAAACGGAGCACTTATGGGTTGCACCCGTGTGCCGTGATGTTGATCCATCGACTAAACTAAACTAGATATGAGGGATCCCCGGATGAGAGTGCCTGGCCGTTACTCACCCTCCGCTGCACGGAGGTAACATACTGAGCCTGCAGCGCATGCAGCCTACCTCGTGAGCATTACTAAGGGTGGAAAAAGCATCTCAGTCGCATGAAATGCTTACGATGCAAGTCTATTTTAAAACTTGAGTGCGCGCAGTCCAAGGTGGGAAAACGTCTCATTAACATGAAATGAATCCCTAACGTGGAAGTCCTAACAGGACACCTTGCTGAGTTGATGTCGTCCGTTTTAACATGAAATGGAACGCTTGGCTAGCGAACCCATTACGTGGAAGTCTGAAGCGAAAGCTTGCTGAGTGGATGTCTCATTAACACGAAATGGAATGCTTGGCTAGCGAATCCATTCCGTGGAAGCCCGAAGCGAAAGCTTGCCGAGTGGATGTCATCTGCAGACTGACTGTTCCTTGTTTGCGTGGGGAGTAGCCAGTGGCGAACAAAGTACCCAATACATGGAAGTAAGGAATTAAAGCAGCCATGAGCAGGACATGGCGATTCCTTGGGTGAGCCCAGTCTTAGAGCTCTATGTGCCGGCTCTGCAATTATGGAAGCCGCCTTGGATGGCAGGGAATGCTCATGGTCTGCCCCTGTGTTCCCTTGAGGGTTGACTGTTCTAACTTGACCAGCTGAGATGTGGACGACACCACAACAGTAAGTCTAATGCCCCTTGAAACCCTGGGAAGGCAAATCCGTAAAAACGCCCGCAGAAGTCAGATGTGCCGGCCTAAAGGTTGCAAATAAAATCAGCACAATGCAAAAACATCAGAGTGAAATGTCATTCATGCCCGGAACAGCTCTGACTATCTTGTCTTCCGGGCACAGTGTCCAGCACACGTCCGAACCAAAAGCTCACTGAGAGGATGTTGTCTTTAGACTGACCGTTCCTGGTGTGAGCGGCCTGTGGTGAATGAAATGCCCAATACATGGAAGTGAGGAATTAAAGCAGCCATGTGCAGGACGTGGCGATTCCTTGGGTGAGCCCAGTACCAGAGTGCTATGTGTCAGCTCTGCAATTATGGAAGCCTCCTTTGATGGCTGAAAATGCCCATGGACTACCCCTGCCTTCTCTTGAGGGCTGACCGTGAAGTCTTCGACCATTCTAACTTGACCAGCTGGGATGTGGAAGGCACCACAGCAGGGAGAGCCCCCCCCCCCCCCCCCCCCCCCCCCCCCCGGAATGCTAACTTGGTTAACAAATGCACACAAAAGTCGGATGTGTTGGCCTAAGGGTTTTGGCCCAATGGTGCCTAACGAGACACACAGCAATTATGTCTGAAAAAACACTCAGGATAAACACAGAAGTAGTAGAAGAAGAAGAAGAAGAAGAAGAAGAAGAAGAAGAAGAAGAAGAAGAAGAAGAAGAAGAAGAAGAAGAAGAAGTGAGTCATGGGCACAACATATACAGAAGTGAGTCATGGACACAACATATATGGATGTGAGTGATGGACACAACATGTACTGATGTGAGTCATGGACACAACATGTACTGATGTGAGTCATGGACACAACATGTACTGATGTGAGTCATGGACACAACATATACTGATGTGAGTCATGGACACAACATATACTGATGTGAGTCATGGACACAACACATACTGATGTGAGTCATGGACACAACATATACTGATGTGAGTCAAGGACACAACATATATGGATGTGAGTCATGGACACAACATATATGGATGTGAGTCATGGACACAACATATACTGATGTGAGTCATGGACACAACATATACTGATGTGAGTCATGGACACAACATATATGGATGTGAGTCATGGACACAACATATACTGATGTGAGTCATGGACACAACATACATGGATGTGAGTCATGGACACAACATATACTGATGTGAGTCATGGACACAACATATACTGATGTGAGTCATGGACACAACATATACTGATGTGAGTCAAGGACACAACATATACTGATGTGAGTCATGGACACAACATGTACTGATGTGAGTCATGGACACAACATGTACTGATGTGAGTCATGGACACAACATATACTGATGTGAGTCAAGGACACAACATATACTGATGTGAGTCAAGGACACAACATGTACTGATGTGAGTCATGGACACAACATATACTGATGTGAGTCAAGGACACAACATATACTGATGTGACACAACATATACTGATGTGAGTCAAGGACACAACATATACTGATGTGAGTCATGGACACAACATATACTGATGTGAGTCAAGGACACAACATATACTGATGTGAGTCATGGACACAACATATACTGATGTGAGTCATGGACACAACATATACTGATGTGAGTCATGGACACAACATGTACTGATGTGAGTCATGGACACAACATATACTGATGTGAGTCAAGGACACAACATGTACTGATGTGAGTCATGGACACAACATATACTGATGTGAGTCATGGACACAACATGTACTGATGTGAGATATGTACACAACATATACAGAAGTGAGCTATGGACACAACATATATGGATGTGAGTCATGGACACAACATGTACTGATGTGAGTCATGGACACAACATATACAGAAGTGAGCCATGGACACATATATGGATGTGAGTCATGGACACAACATATACAGAAGTGAGTCATGGACACAACATATACAGAAGTGAGTCATGGACATAACATATACAGAAGTGAGTCATGGACACAACATATACAGAAGTGAGTCATGGACACAACATATACAGAAGTGAGTCATGGACACAACATGTACTGATGTGAGTCATGGACACCACATGTACTGATGTGAGTCATGGACACAACATATATGGATGTGAGTCATGGATACAACATGTACAGAAGTGAGTCATGGACACAACATGTACAGAAGTGAGTCATGGATACAACATATATGGATGTGAGTCATGGACACAACATGTACAGAAGTGAGTCTTGGACACAACATATACTGATGTGAGTCATGGGCATAACATATACAGAAGCGAGTCACTGACACAACATACATGGATGCGAGTCATGGGCACAATCGTAAGAACTCTGACGTGAAGCAAACATGGCAGGGGGCTTCTGATCATCAGAAGCTTCCCCTTCCCCAAGCATTTCAGACCTTTAATTTCTTAATACTCTCTGGGGGCTGTACCGCCCGGGTCATGACTCCGGGCGTCTTACTCCTGCCGTTCGTTTGGTCACATTAGTTATCCCTGATGTTAACCTTGTCCACTCTCAAGCCCTCCCTCCCTCGATGGGGAGAGCCCGTGCAGCCAGTGCCTGCCCCTTGGCATGTGTGGTCGTGGGATGCCAGCCTCATCCCCCGCCATGGCCTCTGTCGCCTCCATACGTCTCCGCTTCCGTGTTCATTCCCCGTGCCCCGTTCACGGCACCGCACCCTATTAGGGAGCCCGATCTCCCTTCCTTTCGGGACCCACCTCTGGGTCTCTCTGCAGCTGGCTGGGTGCAACTTACAGTCGATTATCGCTATATTATTATTATGGAGGTTGGGCTTCAGTCAATATTTGTGTGATTGACTCAGGCTAACCACTCATGCTTGGAGGAAGGGCTAAATAACTGACATGAGACGTTGTAAAGTTCGTGGTTTTGATTGAGAAATTGTTGGTATTGCAGTCACCGCTTCTAACCATTCTAGTTCCGAGATGTGTTCCACACTAGGTTGCGACAGTTCCACAGCCAGCACGAGGACTTTTCGGCTGCCTCAGACAGTTGTTTATGGGCCCGGGCTCTTGATCGTCCTTTCATGCCCATTCACTTCAGCACATAAAAAACGGAGTAGGAGACAAGACCTCTTGCAACCACCTCGTCAGTGAACAGCCTGACAGTGTATTCCTCCCGCCTAAGACTTGTGACCATGTCATCCTACTTCGCTAACTTGTATACATGATGCTCGTCAATATTGGACTCGTAATGCCAGGTTGCAAGCCAAACTTTCGGATCAACTTAGGGTATTCGCCACGGCCCTTTAGGTCTATGGTCAGTTGCCAGTCCCTCGCACCGTCGAAAACAGTAGCAAGTCGTCAGCCTTACCATTTCTGCGCCCTTCTCGGACGAAGGAAATCTCAATTGGCCTCAGTCTGTGCTCCTGTTTGCTTTCGTTCGTACCACGTCCACTATGGCGGCCAACTTGGTCAGGACTTTGTTATGCCGCCATGTAAAGTGCCCTTGGGTCAGAGCGACCTTACAACCAGACAGCACGTGTTCCGCTGTCTGGACTTCCGTACAGAGGGGACAGAACGGGTCGGTGGTTTTCCCCCACTTGGCAAAGTTGGCACCTGATGGCAGGACATCGTAGAGGGATCGGATGACGAAACTTAGATGCAGTGGTGCCATGCGCCAGATCTCATTCCACATAATGGATCTCTGCACTAGATATGGGCACAGGACACAGAAGACACCCTGGCATAAGACTGCATGAGGCAGGGTAAAGATGGACACAGAAGACACCCTGGCATGGAACTACATGAGTCAAGGTAAAGATGGACACAGAAGACACCCTGGCATAAGACTGCATAAGGCAGGGCAAAGATGGACACAGAAGACACCCTGGCATAAGACTGCATGAGGCAGGGTAAAGATGGACACAAGACACAGAAGACACCCTGGCATAAGACTGCATGAGTCAGGGTAAAGATGGACACAGGACACAGAAGACACCCTGGCATAAGACTGCATGAGTCAGGGCAAAGATAGACACAAGACACAGAAGACACCCTGGCATAAGACTGCATGAGTCAGGGCAAAGATGGACACAAGACACAGAAGACACCCTGGCATAAGACTGCATGAGGCAGGGTAAAGATGGACACAAGACACAGAAGACACCTTGGCATAAGACTGCATGAGGCAGGGCAAAGATGGACACAAGACACAGAAGACACCCTGGCATAAGACTGCATGAGTCAGAGTAAAGATGTACACAAGACACAGAAGACACCCTGGCATAAGACTGCATGAGTCAGGGTAAAGATGGACACAGAAGACACCCTGGCATAAGACTGCATGAGTCAGAGTAAAGATGGACACAAGACACAGAAGACACCCTGGCATAAGACTGCATGAGTCAGGGCAAAGATGGACACAAGACACAGAAGACACCCTGGCATAAGACTGCATGAGTCAGGGTAAAGATGGACACAAGACACAGAAGACACCTTGGCATAAGACTGCATGAGGCAGGGCAAAGATGGACACAAGACACAGAAGACACCCTGGCATAAGACTGCATGAGTCAGAGTAAAGATGGACACAGGACACAGAAGACACCCTGGCATAAGACTGCATGAGTCAGAGTAAAGATGGACACAGGACACAGAAGACACCTTGGCATAAGACTGCATGAGGCAGGGCAAAGATGGACACAAGACACAGAAGACACCCTGGCATAAGACTGCATGAGGCAGGGTAAAGATGGACACAAGACACAGAAGACACCCTGGCATAAGACTGCATGAGTCAGAGTAAAGATGGACACAAGACACAGAAGACACCCTGGCATAAGACTGCATGAGTCAGAGTAAAGATGGACACAGGACACAGAAGACACCCTGGCATAAGACTGCATGAGTCAGGGTAAAGATAGACACAGAAGACACCCTGGCATAAGACTGCATGAGGCAGGGTAAAGATGGACACAGGACAAAGCAGACACCCTGGCATAAAACTGCATGAGGCAGGGCAAAGATGGACACAGGACACAGAAGACACCCTGGCATAAGACTGCATGAGTCAGGGTAAAGATGGACCACAGACACAGAAGACACCCTGGCATAAGACTGCATGAGGCAGGGCAAAGATGGACACAAGACACAGAAGACACCTGGCATAAGACTGCATGAGTCAGGGCAAAGATGGACACAGGACACAGAAGACACCCTGGCATAAGACTGCATGAGTCAGAGTAAAGATGGACACAGGACACAGAAGACACCCTGGCATAAGACTGCATGAGTCAGGGTAAAGATGGACACAAGACATAGAAGACACCTTGGCATAAGACTGCATGAGGCAGGGCGAAGATGGACACAAGACACAGAAGACACCCCTGGCATAAGACTGCATGAGTCAGAGGTAAAGATGGACACAAGACACAGAAGACACCCTGGCATAAGACTGCATGAGTCAGAGTAAAGATGGACACAGGACACAGAAGACACCCTGGCATAAGACTGCATGAGTCAGGGTAAAGATAGACACAGAAGACACCCTGGCATAAGACTGCATGAGGCAGGGCAAAGATGGACACAAGACACAGAAGACACCCTGGCATACGACGGCATGAGTCAGGGCAAAGATGGACACAAGACACAGAAGACACCCTGGCATAAGACTGCATGAGTCAGGGTAAAGATGGACACAGAAGACACCCTGGCATAAGACTGCATGAGTCAGGGTAAAGATGGACACAGGACACAGAAGACACCCTGGCATAAGACTGCATGAGTCAGGGTAAAGATGGACACAGAAGACACCCTGGCATAAGACTGCATGAGGCAGGGTAAAGATGGACACAGGACACAGAAGACACCCTGGCATAAGACTGCATGAGTCAGGGTAAAGATGGACACAGGACACAGAAGACACCCTGGCATAAGACTGCATGAGGCAGGGTAAATATAGACACAAGACACAGAAGACACCCTGGCATAAGACTGCATGAGGCAGGGCAATGATGGACACAGAAGACACCTTGGCATAAGACTGCATGAGTCAGGGTAAAGATGGACACAGGACACAGAAGACACCCTGGCATAAGACTGCATGAGTCAGGGCAATGATGGACACAGAAGACACCTTGGCATAAGACTGCATGAGTCAGGGTAAAGATGGACACAGGACACAGAAGACACCCTGGCATAAGACTGCATGAGGCAGGGTAAAGATGGACACAGGACACAGAAGACACCCTGGCATAAGACTGCATGGGTCAGGGTAAAGATGGACACAGGAGACACCCTGGCATAAGACTGCATGAGTCAGGGTAAAGATGGACACAAGACACAGAAGACACCCTGGCATAAGACTGCATGAGGCAGGGTAAATATGGACACAAGACACAGAAGACACCCTGGCATAAGACTGCATGAGTCAGGGTAAAGATGGACACAAGACACAGAAGACACCCTGGCATAAGACTGCATGAGTCAGGGTAAAGATGGACACAGAAGACACCCTGGCATAAGACAGGGTAAAGATGGACACAAGACACAGAAGACACCCTGGCATAAGACTGCATGAGACAAGGGTTGACCAGTGAAAAGATGGACACTATGCAAAGATGGACACTAGACACTGAAGACACCCTGGCATGGAACTGCATGAGGCAGTGGAACTGGAATATGAACGAGAATATTTTGAGAGACCTGGGATGGATGTGACATTTTGAGAGGCCTGGGATGGATGTGATATTTTGCGAAGGATCTGCTATGTGATGATGGTGAAGCCTCTGTAAAAGGTGAGTATAATACAATTAAAACAAATGAATAAGTGGCCCCGATGCAGTTTCCTGCTGTGGATCTGTGATAGCACCATCACATGTTGTAGGCTCATGGGATTACCCAGAGTTGGCTAGCACGCCCACTGAATAACAGTATACATGATATAAATATTGGGTGTATATTGTAGGCTCATAATTTTACCCACAGTTGGCTAGCACGCCCACAGAATAACAGTATTCATGATATAAATATTGTGGTGTATGTTGCATGCACTAGAGCTACTCCCAGAAATGTTGTGTGACATTCTGACAGTGAGAAGAAAAACATTGTTTAACCAACAATATATGTCATAAATGTTGAGACTTCCAAACCTTTCTTCAGATCCAAGTAAACCGGTTCCAGCTTCAGATATTTGTCAGTGACTGTCACAGACTTGATCTGCTGGTTATTTCTTTGTGAAGAATCCTTGGTCGATTTAGCACCTGAGATGTTGAATCGCAATTTATTTGTTAGAAAGTAAACAAATACCACAGCTAGCAACAAAACATTTATGACAAGTAACATCAATACTGATCCACTGAAGAGAAGAATCACTGCACATAGACCATAACTCTATACTACTCTGGCATTGTAAGCTCTAACCAAAAGGGATGAAAAGAGCTTTAAAGCTTCTGAGAAATGTAATGGCAATGTGCAAAAAGTGGGGTTGGCAGATAAAAATGAACAAACAAGTTCTTAAAGACCCTGGTAAAATGGACTACTTTCTGACAAAAATAAACCAAACAAATAGATTTTTCAGTCAGACACAAAATGAACCTTGGTCTACTTTAGAAAATACCAGAGGGAAGCCATGGTAACACAGTTGTATATGTTGTTTATTCTCAGTGATATACGTATGTGCAGGAAAAGCATGATCCATCCATTTTTAGATGTTCTCACACCAGAATTTTCTTTGCTTTCCTCTTTTCTGTTCCTTCAACTGGGCCCAGAAGAATTGTTTGTGGCAAGGATTCATGGTGGGTGACTTGTCCATGTCAGGCATGTTATTCTGCTTCAGTTGAGTTGAGTTAAGAACTGACATCATGGCACTCAGGACATTCCCATACGTGCTCCATACCCTCGTTCAACAGCCAGCGAAGAGTCATACTACTAATCATTCCCACCGCTATATGATTAAAAGTTCTCCTGGTCTTCCCTCTCAGTTTAAAGATTCTCCTAGAACCCCCTGCAATCTCATTCTTTCCACATATGGGTTCTCAATCTATTCCCCCACCTTCTCCAACTGGTCCTGCAGGCGCACGACCACCTCCCCCTTGTTCATTGGCAATCTACCACCAAGAGTTGCATTCCCTGCTAGCCTATCAGCCTGTTCATTCCCCTGCATGGCCAGGGCAAAATATCCATACAATTCTCACAATCTGTGACCTCTGAAGCGATGATAGCCATTCCACATGAAACATTCCTTTCTCCACCTTACTTAGCATACTTCATTCTGCTTAATTATTGACTCACTTCCATGCAATATAATTATCTACAAAAATAACACTCTGGTGTAGCCCCTCCACTTAAACAATAACTATTAACTTCAACAAAAGTTATATATTTGATGTTTACAGCTTAAACTTCTCACCCCGTTTGATCAAATCAAATCCACTGTTGGCACAAAAACCATAAACTGACGAGAAAATCTGACTGTAATAATGTGGCTGATGTATTCAAGACACTGTTACAAACACTGAAATCAAAACTGTACTCTCAAAAAGCCCTTCATACCTGACTTCTCCTCTACTTCCAAGAATAAATGTGAACCAAGGGTGTCTGTAAATTGTCCAGTGAACAAATGCCCATTAATCTTAACTAGTGGCTTCTCAGTTGAGAGTCCCTGCAAAATGCAAATTGGCATTAACATAATACTATTATAATTATCTCTTAAGCTAAAAATCTCTTCCAAAAATGATGATATCACTTGTTGCATCTTATTAACTAAATCCTACAATACAATAAGAGTATCAAAATAAGTATAATCAAAAGTTACCCATATCATACACATAGAAATAATTACCATAATTACTAAAATGTTGAATAATGTTAACATGACACACAAACCATGCCAACAGGAGCTAACAATTTCCAGATGTAACAAATATGTTACAGAGAAATATAATGACAGTGAACAAGGTTTACTTTCTTACTAAGACACCCATTACTTTTGGTCTCGCGATCCTAATATGTTTACCTTAGCATGAATTCTCTATAACCCATAAAGCCAAGATTACGCCTCATACTAACAACAGAATGCTGAAAACATACACCATTCACCGATTTTTATGTAAAAGAGTGATGTGACAGTTGTAAATAAAGATTTCTGCACCCAGTACAGACAAATATGAGAAACCCAGAGCTAAATTTCCTAGTGATTTTTGCACTAGCTTTGACAAACTAAACATCTCCCAGTACTTCTTGTTCCGCTGCCTTTTATCCACCAATGGAGCATGGGACCTCAATAAACTCACACAAAGCAAGCCTATCACATGGCATCTCCTGCCGCTCTCCCCATATTATTCATCTTTGTTACTAATTCTCTTCTCTGTTTCCTTTGAGGTCTCCTTCTATTTCTGTTGTGGGCTCCAGAGAATGGATTTTCTAGTTAAACTATTAACAAGTTTTCTCAATGTGTCTTATCTAGCACCAGGTTTTCTCCTCTCTTCCTTTGCTGGAGTTTCAATAGTTCCCTCCATTAGCTTAGCATTTGTGATTCTGTCATACCATTTTAATCTTTCTATTCTGTGCAGGCACCACTCATTCATTGAGTAGCATGTCCTTTGCAGAACCTCGTTCCCATAACAACCGCCCGGAAAACTTCTCGGTCATAAGCAAGATGTCCCACATCCGATACACCAATCTGGAGATCATCTGCCACATCCTGCACCCATCTTCTCTTTGGCCTTCTTCTTCTTCTCTTCCCCAGCATATCTTCATCATCATCCAGTGCCTTGCCAGCTGGCATGGGCGATAATGCATCTCCACAAATCAGATCTCCGATGTCATGAATCAATTCGTGTGTTGACTCCCTTCCATGCCAGCTGCCAATAATCTTTTAACAGTCTTCCTCTATCCCCGGACAAATACCCCTAGATTATTGTTCTCTCCAAAATTTCATGACATTTCAAGTGACCAAAATATTTCAATTTTCTTTGTTTTATCGTGCAGGCACCAGTTAATGATATTTGTAGTTTATTAGTCATTGTTTTAGTCGTTTTCCATGTTTCCGATTCATACAACTGCACTGATACAATATTCTATGTTTGTAATATATTTAATGCTTTTGTTTTTTGTCTTCCACAAATTCCCTAGTGCTATGAAAAATAATAATAATACAGCTTTTTGTATATTTTCTCTATCCGTTCCTTCATTATTGTAAACATTGCTACCTAAATATATGTATGATTTCACCTCTTAAAGTGAAATTTAATTAAGGAAGATTGGGCTATCATTTGTTGTGATCTCAGATCACGTGTGTTTATCTTGCACTGATCGCAAGGTAGGACAGGAGGGCCATGTCTTCAGCAAAGTCCAGATCATCAAGCTGCTCTGTCAGATTCCACTGAATGTCATTTCTGCTAGTGGTAATTGTCTTCACAATCTAACCTATAGTCAATAAAGAATAATGAAGGTGACTAAAAGGCATCCCTAACATGCTCTTGTTATTATTTCAAACATATCTGACAGTTTTGCCTGATAAAGAACTTTTACACTGTATGTCTTCACATGTTGCATTTACAAATTAATGATCACACATGGAACCCCATAGTGCCTCATTAATTTCCAGAAATTTAATATCAATGTTGTTAAAGGCCTTTTCATAGCCAGTATAGAAACCAACCATTACAGTGTAATGACAACTGAAAGATGAGCTTAGCAATGTTAAATTATAATATAAAATTAGGTGACATGTGTAAATAACATATAACGTTTTAAATACTGCAAGTTTAATAGAATAAATATTGCATTGAATAATATCACGATGTTGAGCATATAGACTATATATGTTGTAGACCAGTGGTTCTCAACCTTTTGTGGCCCGTGCCCCCCTTTCACCATATTTTTAGGATGTCATTCCCCCCTCACCATATTTTTAGAACAGTCATATACCCCCCCCCCCCCCCTCTTTTCAGTATTTCCCCATAGCCCCCCCCTACACAGTATATGTAATAATTGAAGCTAAATTTAATAGCACATACTAAAACAAAGTCTAGACATCTACATAAAACGTGATTTGCGGATCTACTTACATTATAAAATGAATTTCAGAAGGGTGATACGTACGTGATGTGCAACACATGGAAAGAATATTTTATTGAATTACTAAATTGTGAAGCTCCAGGTGACATTTTCCCACAGGAAGAGGTTCTAACGTGCGAACCACAAATTGAAGAACCTACATTTGAAGAAATCCTATATGTAATCACACGACTTAAAAACAATAAGGCAACTGGGACTGATGGAATTGCTGCTGAATTTATAAAGGCAGGTGGCCATGCATTACATCTAAAGCTATACGAACTAATAATAAAAATCTGGAGGACAGAAGAATTACCCATGACTGGAAAGAGTCATTATTGATATCTATCTTTAAGAAAGGAGACAAGTTCCAATGTGGAAATTATAGAGGAATATCACTACTGTCCACAAGCTATAAGATACTATCCACAGTATTACTAAATAGACTAAAACCATATTCAGAAGACATATTAGGTGACTACCAGCGGGTTTTAGACAAAACAGATCAACAATAGATCAGATATTTATCTTACGACAAATAGCCGAGAAACATTGGGAATATAAAAGAGATCTCCATAACATTTTTGTGGATTTTAAAAAGGCTTATGATAGTGTCCATAGGAATAGTCTATGGAATGTTATGCAGGAATTTGGAATACCAAGGAAGTTAATTAACATGACCAAACTATGCATGGAAGATACTTATAATATAGTAACATATAAAGGCAGGAAATCAGACCCCTTCCAAATAACATCTGGCTTGAAACAGGGTGATGCACTATCGCCGCTACTCTTCAATCTGGCTCTAGAGAAAGTTGTAAGGAAGGTAAAGGAGGAATGTGATATTGGAGGAACATCCAAGCTGCTTGGTTATGCAGATGATATAGATATTATAGGGCAAAGTGAACAAAAGACATTAGAAATATTGACTCACTTAAAGGAAAAAGCCCAACAGATGGGGCTGGTTATCAACCAAGATAAGACAGAATATATGGTAATTTCAAGAGACGGAATGGCTAAAAACTCTGGCCACATACAAATAGATAATATGACCATTAAAAGAACGGAAACATACAAATACCTGGGTACAATCTTCAACTGCTCCAACATCATAAGGGAAGAAATACAAACTAGAATCAACTCTGGAAATAAGATATACTATGCACTACAACATCTACTAAAATCAAAGGCGCTATCTCGTAACACCAAAATCACAATATACAAAACACTGATCAGACCAGTTGTGCTGTATGGCTCTGAAACCTGGAGTACAACGAAAGGAGACGAAGCCTTGTTACAAACCTTTGAGAACAAAATTTTAAGACGCATCTTTGGACCCATTAGGGATACACAAAGTGGAGAGTGGAAAAGAAGAAGTAACAAAGACATTTATGATTTGTTTAAGTCCCCGCTAATCACTGGTATCATGAAGGCTAATAGACTACAATGGCTGGGGCATATAGAAAGAATGGAAGATAATAGGGAAACAAAACTCGCTTACACTCAGGAAATAAATGACCGTAGACCCCGAGGTAGACCAAGAAGGCGGTGGAGAGATAATATACATACAGACCTACAAGCACTTGGAATCAACGACTGGCAAGAGAAGGTCCACCAGAGAGACGAATGGAGACAGATTGTATTTGCAGCAAAGAACCTCAATGGCTCGGAATGCTGAAGAAGAAGAAGAAGAAGAAGAAGATACGTACAGAACCATAAAGTATGAAGGGAAAAACAATATCAAGTAATCGGTTCTTGTATTAACGCAATCTAGAAATAATCTTAATTCCCCCCCTGGAAACCCTAAAATTCCCCACCAGTTGAGAACCACTGTTGTAGACAGTACTGGTTGTGTTTAGTGCCCACATCAGGACAAAACATTCATCATTGCTTGGGAGTGTTACGAGATGCCTGGACCTGGAGAATGTTGTGATAACTAGGAAGGTTGAAAGTTGTTGAGACAGTGGTCAACAGAAGGAGAAATATTGGTTGGCACAGAGGCATACATGACAGCAGTTGAAGTTATCAAGAACATACAAAACATGGCTGAGGGGGGAATGTGATTATCTGCATCACCAAGCATGCAACATGATGGTGATAATAATTATTATTTTCTTGTAAAATTTATAATTGTATAAACAGTAAAAATGTTCTACCAGAATCTGAAAATATGAGTCTCCTTGTCTTCTGCCATCAGCATGGCCACCACTTGGCAATTCCATCATCATCGTGACTTCCTGTTGTAAGAAAACACACCAGACATGTATGGGAGATTAACTGTAACTTAGCTCCACATGCAGGTAGATATGTTTGTAAAGATCAAACAAATATAACACTGCAATGTGATTGCACCTTCACGTGAGGGTAGAAATGCATGTGAAGATAAATCAGATGTAACATCACTATTGTAACTGCACTCCACATGAGGAGGGGGGGGGGGGGGGGGGGGGGGGGGGGGGGGGGTGAGAGATGGTGTGTGTGGTGATATTTTGGGGGGGGGGGGTTTTTGGGTTTCTGAGAGCATGTGGTGTAAA